>OZ035825.1:50691676-50919176 GCA_964034765.1 Knipowitschia caucasica
TCAGTACCATGTGTGAGCTTTGATACCATGTGTGAGCATCAGTAACATGTGTGAGCGTCAGTACCACGTGTGAGCTTTGATACCATGTGTGAGTGTCAGTACCATGTGTGAGCTTTGATACCATGTGTGAGCGCCAGTACCATGTGTGAGTGTCAGTACCATGTGTGAGCTTTGATACCATGTGTGAGCGTCATTAACATGTGTGAGCTTTGATACCATGTGTGAGCATCAGTAACATGTGTGAGCGTCTTTACCATGTGTGAGCGTCATTACCATGTGTGAGCGTCAGTACCATGTCTGAGCTTTGATACCATGTGTGAGCGTCAGTACCATGTGTGAGGGTCAGTAGCATGTATGAGCCTTGATACCATGTGTGAGCGTCAGTACCATGTGTGAGCTCTGATACCATGTGTGAGCGTCAGTAACATGTGTGAGCGTCATTAACATGTGTGAGCATCATTAACATGTGTGAGCGTCAGTACCATGTGTGAGCTTTGATACCATGTGTGAGCGTCAGTAACATGTGTGAGCGTCATTAACATGTGTGAGCTTTGATACCATGTGTGAGCGTCATTAACATGTGTGAGCTTTGATACCATGTGTGAGCGTCATTAACATGTGTGAGCTTTGATACCATGTGTGAGCGTCAGTAACGTGTGAGCGTCATTAACATGTGTGAGCTTTGATACCATGTGTGAGCGTCATTACCATGTGTGAGCGTCAGTACCATGTCTGAGCTTTGATACCATGTGTGAGCGTCAGCGTCATTACCATGTGTGAGCGTCAGTACCATGTGTGAGCTTTGATACCATGTGTGAGCGTCAGTAACATGTGTGAGCGTCAGTACCATGTGTGAGCTTTGATACCATGTGTGAGCATCAGTAACATGTGTGAGCGTCAGTACCACGTGTGAGCTTTGATACCATGTGTGAGCATCAGTAACATGTGTGAGCGTCAGTACCATGTCTGATCTTTGATACCATGTGTGAGCGTCAGTACCATGTGTGAGGGTCAGTAGCATGTATGAGCTTTGATACCATGTGTGAGCGTCAGTACCATGTGTGAGGTTTGATACCATGTGTGAGCGTCAGTAACATGTGTGAGCTTCAGTACCATGTGTGAGCTTTGATACCATGTGTGAGTGTCAGTACCATGTGTGAGCTTTGATACCATGTGTGAGCGTCAGTAACATGTGTGAGCGTCAGTAACATGTGTGAGCGTCAGTACCATGTGTGAGCTTTGATACCATGTGTGAGCGTCAGTACCACGTGTGAGCTTTGATACCATGTGTGAGCGTCAGTAACATTTGTGAGCGTCAGTACCATGTGTGAGCTTTGATACCATGTGTGAGCGTCAGTACCATGTGTGAGCTTTGATACCATGTGTGAGCGTCAGTAACATGTGTGAGCGTCAGTACCATGTGTAAGCTTTGATACCATGTGTGAGTGTCAGTAACATGTATGAGCGTCAGTAACATGTGTGAGCTTTGATACCATGTGTGAGCGTCAGTACCATGTGTGAGCGTCAGTAACATGTGTGAGCATCAGTACCATGTGTGAGCGTCAGTACCATGTGTGATCGTCAGTAACATGTGTGAGCACCAGTACCATGTGTTAGCTTCAGTAGCATGTGTGAACATCAGTACCATGTGTGAGCGTCAGTACCATGTGTGAGCTTTGATATCATGTGTGAACGTCAGTACCATGTGTGAGCTTTGATACCATGTGTGAGCGTCAGTACCATGTGTGAGCGTCAGTATCATGTGTGAGCGTCAGTCCCATGTGTGAGCGTAAGTACCATGTGTGAGCTTTGATACCATGTGTGAGCGTCAGTACCATGTGTTAGCGTCAGTATCATGTGTGAGCGTCAGTACCATGTGTGAGCGTCAGTACCATGTGTTAGCGTCAGTATCATGTGTGAGCGTCAGTACCATGTGTTAGCGTCAGTATCATGTGTGAGCGTCAGTACCATGTGTGAGCTTTGATACCATGTGTGAGCGTCAGTACCATGTGTTAGCGTCAGTATCATGTGTGAGCGTCAGTACCATGTGTGAGCGTCAGTATCATGTGTGAGCGTCAGTACCATGTGTTAGCGTCAGTATCATGTGTGAGCATCAGTACCATGTGTGACCCTCACCATCCGTCGCTATCGGCCGCGTTGACGTTGACCCCAAACTGAACCAGGAAGTGGACGATGTCTGAGTGACCAGCGCACACCGCGTTGTGCAGCGCCGTGATGCCCTCGTCATTCGCCACGCTGGAATCTGGTACCTGAGGACCAGCAAGGACCAGTGAGGACCAGTGAGGACCAGAGATTTAGAACCAGAGACTGTATAAATACATCCAATAAATCAATGAAGGCTAATGTGGTGTTCTACGTTTGTGTCTCTCTCTGGTCTTTCTCTGGTCTCTCTCTGGTCTCTCTCTGGTCTCTCTCTGGTCTCTCTCTGGTCTCTCTCTGGTCTCTCTCTGGTCTCTCTCTGGTCTCTCTCTGGTCTTTCTCTGGTCTCTCTCTGGTCTCTCTCTGATCTCTCTCTGGTCTCTTGTCCCTCTGGTCTCTCTCTGGTCTCTCTCTCTCTCTGGTCTCTCTCCCTGGTCTCTCTGGTCTCTCTCTGGTCTCTCTCTCTCTGGTCTCTCTCCCTGGTCTCTCTCTGGTCTCTCTCTGGTCTCTCTCTGGTCTCTCTCTGGTCTCTCTCCCTGGTCTCCCTGGTCTCTCTCTGGTCTCTCTCTGGTCTCTCTCTCTGGTCTCTCTCTGGTCTCTCTCTGGTCTCTCTCTCTGGTCTCTCTCTGGTCTCTCTCTGGTCTCTCTCTGGTCTCTCTCTCTGTTCTCTCTCTGGTCTCTCTCTGGTCTCTCTCTGGTCTCTCTCTCTGGTCTCTCTCTGGTCTCTCTCTGGTCTCTCTCTGGTCTCTCTCTGGTCTCTCTCTGGTCTCTCTCTGGTCTCTCTCTCTGGTCTCTCTCTGGTCTCTCTCTCTGGTCTCTCTCTCTGGTCTCTCTCTGGTCTCTCTCTGGTCTCTCTCTGGTCTCTCTCTGGTCTCTCTCTCTGGTCTCTCTCTGGTCTCTCTCTGGTCTCTCTCTGGTCTCTCTCTGGTCTCTCTCTCTGGTCTCTCTCTCTGGTCTCTCTCTGGTCTCTCTCTGGTCTCTCTCTGGTCTCTCTCTGGTCTCTCTCCCTGGTCTCCCTGGTCTCTCTGGTCTCTCTCTCTGGTCTCTCTGGTCTCTCTCTGGTCTCTCTCCCTGGTCTCCCTGGTCTCTCTGGTCTCTCTCTCTGGTCTCTCTCTGGTCTCTCTCCCTGATCTCTCTGGTCTCTCTCTGAACCAGGACTGACCTCATAGATGATTCTCTGGACCAGGTCGAACTCTCCCTCCAGAGCAGCGTCCAGCAGCAGAGAGATCGGGTTGAACCGGACTCTGAGACCTGCTCTGGTCCGGTCTTCTGATCCAGAAGCACGAAGGATCGACTTCAGGACCTGGGACACAAGAGGATGGACTAAAGTAGGACTAGACCAGGACTAGACTAGGACTAAACTGGGTCTGGTCTAAAGCAGGGGTAGACCAGGACTATACTGGGTCAAAAGCAGGACTTGATCAGGACTAAACTGGGTCTGGTCTATGGCGGGGTTGACCAGGATTAAAACTAGACTAAAGCAGGACAAGACTAGGACTAAACCTGGACTAAAGCAGGATTAAAACAAGAGTCGATCAGAATTAAACTAGGACTAAACCGGGACTAAACCGGGTACAAACCTGGTCTAAAGCAGGGGTAGACCAGGACTAAACCGGGTGAAAACCTGGTCACATCAATGTCTCATCAGTGTCACATGAGTGTCTCATCAGTGTCCCATCAGTGTCTCATCAGTGTCTCATCAGAGTCACATCAGTGTCTCATCAGTGTCTCATCAGTGTCTCATCAGTGTCACATCAGTGTCTCATCAGTGTCTCATCAGTGTCTCATCAGTGTCACATCAGTGTCTCATCAGTGTCTCATCAGTGTCTCATCAGTGTCACATCAGTGTCACATCAGTGTCACATCAGTGTCTCATCAGTGTCTCATCAGTGTCTCATCAGTGTCTCATCAGTGTCTCATCAGTGTCTCATCAGTGTCACATCAGTGTCTCATCAGTGTCTCATCAGTGTCTCATCAGTGTCACATCAGTGTCTCATCAGTGTCTCATCAGTGTCTCATCAGTGTCATCAGTGTCTCATCAGTGTCACATCAGTGTCTCATCAGTGTCTCATCAGTGTCACATCAGTGTCTCATCAGTGTCCCATCAGTGTCTCATCAGAGTCAAATCAGTGTCTCATCAGTGTCTCATCAGTGTCTCATCAGTGTCACAGTGTCTCATCAGTGTCTCAGTGTCTCAGTGTCATCAGTGTCACATCAGTGTCTCATCAGTGTCTCATCAGTGTCACATCAGTGTCTCATCAGTGTCTCATCAGTGTCTCATCAGTGTCCCATCAGTGTCTCATCAGTGTCTCATCAGTGTCTCATCAGTGTCTCATCAGTGTCACATCAGTGTCATCAGTGTCATCAGTGTCTCATCAGTGTCTCATCAGTTTCACATCAGTGTCATCAGTGTCTCATCAGTGTCTCATCAGTGTCTCATCAGTGTCACATCAGTGTCTCATTAGTGTCTCATCAGTGTCTCATCAGTGTCACATCAGTGTCATCAGTGTCTCATCAGTGTCTCATCAGTGTCACATCAGTGTCTCATCAGTGTCATCAGTGTCTCATCAGTGTTTCATCAGTGTCTCATCAGCGTCATCAGTGTCATCAGTGTCATCAGTGTCTCATCAGTGTCATCAGTGTCTCATCAGTGTCACATCAGTGTCATCAGTGTCTCATCAGTGTCTCATCAGTGTCATCAGTGTCATCAGTGTCTCATCAGTGTCACATCAGTGTCTCATCAGTGTCTCATCAGTGTCACATCAGTGTCTCATCAGTGTCTCATCAGTGTCACATCAGTGTCACATCAGTGTCTCATCAGTGTCTCATCAGTGTCTCATCAGTGTCTCATCAGCGTCTCATCAGCTTCTCATCAGCGTCTCATCAGCGTCTCATCAGCGTCACATCAGTGTCTCATCAGTGTCTCATCAGTGTCTCATCAGCGTCTCATCAGCGTCTCATCAGCGTCTCATCAGCGTCACATCAGCGTCTCATCAGTGTCTCATCAGTGTCTCATCAGTGTCTCATGAGAGTCACATCAGTGTCTCATCAGAGTCACATCAGTGTCTCATCAGTGTCACATCAGTGTCTCATCAGTGTCACATCAGTGTCACCTCAGTGTCTCATCAGTGTCTCATCAGTGTCTCATCAGTGTGTCATCAGTGTCACATCAGTGTCACAGAGGAGATAAGGCTAGCACCATCAGTATCCTCTTTTAAATCTCTTCTTAAAACCCACTTTTATCAAACAGCTTTTAACTGTTAGTTTTAAACTTCACATGCTGTATTTTAATGTCTGCTTTGTCTTTGTTGTGTCTCTTTTGTGTTTTGCTCTGTTTGCTTTGTGTTTCTGTATCTAATTATTTTGACCTTGTATTATGCCTGTTTTTATTGTTTATCATGCTGACTGTGCAGCGCTTTATAAACATTGTTTTAAAAAGTGCTATACAAATAAAGATTATTATTATTATTATTATTCTCAGTGTGAAACTAGTCCTTCAGCTGAACATCTCCAAACAGTGAATGACAGACCTTTAATATGGAGTCCAGGTGTGTGCGACGATGTGGACCACTGGAGACATCGGCATCATCCTCTCTGTGGAAGAGACAGAGACACTTATGTTTGTATGACTCTGACAGAGACACTTATGTCCATGTGACTCTGTGACAGAGACACTTATGTCCATGTGACTCTGAGACAGAGACACTTATGTCCACGTGACTCTGTGACAGAGACACTTATGTCCACGTGACTCTGTGACAGAGACACTTATGTCCATGTGACTCTGCGACAGAGACACTTATGTCCATGTGACTCTGCGACAGAGACACTTACTGTATGTCCACGTGACTCTGCGACAGAGACACTTATGTCCACGTGACTCTGCGACAGAGACACTTATGTCCACGTGACTCTGCGACAGAGACACTTATGTCCACGTGACTCTGTGACAGAGACACTTATGTCCACGTGACTCTGCGACAGAGATTCAGATTCAGATTCAGATTCATTTATTTGCCATTTGCAGTAAAACCACATTGGAAAAACTGTGCAAGACTACCCCGGTGTGCACCAGACAGAGAAGACGACACACACCAGAGCTCTTGCCACGGCGCCATCTTTACGGCGCCATGCGACAAACAGTAGAATAAACAGCAGAGAGCAATAACACACAGTTTCACAGACAGTTGGATAGACACATTGTGCTTTGTATAAACCACGGATTTTTTTCTCGGGATGAGCACCTCCGACTGCCGGCCCAATGTGGCTGTCAGAGGGGGGCAGGGTCAGGGAGGGGGTGAGTCGGAAACACAATGAGGAGTGGAGGGGAGGGAGGGAGCAAGATGGATAGGTAGAGGGAGGCGGGGGTGAGGGATCCGAGCTGGAGACTGAATAGTGTGAGTTGTTGTAGATGGGGACCTTGTTATTATGGCCTTGGCCGAGGAATGTGAGATAAGAGTGGAGAGAAGACACAGCAGGAGAAAAACACATCGCCTGAGGGGGACAATATTATATGCAATGTAGCAGTCAAAAGCAGACAGATATTCTATTAAATCCAATTAAACCGAATTGCGGCGCCCTCAGACCTCCGTACACAGGGGCAAATCCAAGCCGGGTCAGAGAGTTCAAGCCTGACACACGATGTCATTCAATCTCATCTCCAATGTTTTAATGTTTTATTCCCTTCGAGTGAACAAGCTGCGAGATCTTTTATCAACTGTTCCACCAACACCACTCTCCTTTGTCCAGACACGGCACTCTCAGCCACGACTCGGCTAAGCTCCTTGTACATCCCATCAATTTTGTCGGCCAGCAGGTCGTGAATCTTGCGAACTGCCATGCCTCCGAATTTGCGATAGAAGAGGACCGCTCCAAATCCAAACAGGAGGATCCCCACCACCAAAATGCCAAAGATATATACGTCTTCCGAATCTTCAATAGACAGGGTCGACAGACAGAGGGGCTGAAACTTGTTCCAGCTGTCAAGAGTATACCCCGCAGGTGAAGTCCCGTCCGGGCACACGGGCTCTCCAGACCCTCGCTTACGTGTTGAAAAGATAGAATCAATTGCGTTGAGGGACCAGTTAATCATTTCCATTCTTGTTAAAGTTGTCTGTGGCAAAACTCCAGGAAAAAGACAAAAACAGGAGATAGCAAGCAGTCAGAAGCAGGAGCGTCTGAGACACGACTTTGCTCGACGGAGGCGGAAGAGAACATTTACACTTATGTCCACGTGACTCTGTGACAGAGACACTTATGTCCACGTGACTCTGCGACAGAGACACTTATGTCCACGTGACTCTGCGACAGAGACACTTATGTCTACGTGACTCTGACAGAGACACTTATGTCCATGTGACTCTGCGACAGAGACACTTATGTCCATGTGACTCTGCGACAGAGACACTTATGTCCACGTGACTCTGTGACAGAGACACTTATGTCCACGTGACTCTGTGACAGAGACACTTATGTCCACGTGACTCTCTGACAGAGACACTTATGTCCATGTGACTCTGATACAGAGACACTTATGTCCATGTGACTCTGTGACAGAGACACTTATGTCCATGTGACTCTGCGACAGAGACACTTATGTCCATGTGACTCTGTGACAGAGACACTTATGTCCATGTGACTCTGCGACAGAGACACTTATGTCCACGTGACTCTGTGACAGAGACACTTATGTCCATGTGACTCTGCGACAGAGACACTTATGTCCACGTGACTCTGTGACAGAGACACTTATGTCCATGTGACTCTGCGACAGAGACACTTATGTCCATGTGACTCTGTGACAGAGACACTTATGTCCACGTGACTCTGTGACAGAGACAGAGACATTTACAGAAGGCCAAAGAAGTATTTAGTCAGACACCAACTGTGCAAGTTCTCCCACTTAAAAATAGAGATGTCTGTAATTTTCATCATAAGTTTACCTCAATTATGAAACAAAATGAGAAAAAAAGTATCACATTGTCATGTCACATTTTTATAGCATGTATTCACAGATGATGGTGGAAAATAAGTATTTAGTCACCTACAAACAAGAAAATGATTTGGCTCTGACAGATCTGTAACTCCTTCTTTAAGAGGCTCCTCTGTCCTCCTTTACCTGTAATAACAGCACCTGTATCAGCACCTGTAACAGCAGCTGTATCAGTATCTGTATCAGCACCTGTAACAGCACCTGTATCAGCACCTGTTTGAACTTGTTATCAGTATAAAAGACTCCAGTCCACAACCTCACACAGAGACTCTCCAAACTCCACTATGGCCAAGACCAAAGAACTGTAAAAGTAAACACAGTTGTAGACCTGCACCAGGCTGGGAAGACTGGATATGCAGCAGGAAAGCAGTTAGGTGTGAATAAATCAAATCTAGGAGAAATTATTAGAAAAGACCACTGATAATCTCCCTCGGCCTGAGGCTCACCGCAAGATCTTACCTCATGGGGTCAAAAGTATTACAAGAACGATGAGCTAATATCCCAGAACCACACGGGAGGACTCAGTGAATGGTCTGCAGAGAGCTGGGACCAAAGTAACAAAGAATACTATCAATGACACACTACTCCGCCAGGGACTCGGGTCCAGATGTGTCCCCGGCTTAATCCAGAACAGGTCCAGACCGTCTGAAATTTACTCGAGAGCATTTGGATGAACCAGAAGAGGATTGGGAGAATGTTCTATTGTCAGATTAAACCAAAATAGAACTTTTGGGTGTTTATTGTCTTTGTCTGTCTTTGTTCCTGGTTCTATTTTGGATTTTGAATTTAGTTTTTACCTTGGACTTTTGTTTTTCATCATTGAATCATTTTTATTTTTGCATTCCTGCCTTTTGAGTCCTCCATTCACATAATTGTGTGGGGATGATGTATCTGGGTAAAGAAAGAACGTGTGGGGCCATGTGTCCATCAGCAGCAAAGGCTTTGAAGTCCATTGAATAAATACTTTAATTTACATAATTTGCAAATACATTTTAATGTTCTAGATGTTCTCTCTTGTTGCTGATGTTTATCTTTGATAGTTACAGGCGTCTCATCTTTTTAAGTGGAAGAACTTGTACAATCTGTGACTGACTAAATACTGTTTTTCCCCAAAACTGTTTACTTTTGAATGCTCTGGAAACGACAGAACGTCCTGAGTGTCTCTGAAACAGTTGTTGTTTTGTGTTTACAAATGTTTTCTTTATTCCTTTTTTTCTACATGAGATGTTGCTGCAGTACAGTGTTCTTGGTTTTACACTGGTCCAGACCAGAGCAGAGAGGATTCATGGTTTGACACTGGTCCAGACCAGAACAGAGAGGATTCATGGTTTTACACTGGTCCAGACCAGAGCAAAGAGGATTCATGGTTTTACACTGGTCCAGACCAGAGCAGAGAGGATTCATGGTTTTACACTGGTCCAGACCAGAGCAAAGAGGATTCATGGTCTGAACCAATCGGATCAGGTAAAAATCCACTGGAGGAATGCTAACTTTTTGAAAAACACTAAAAAAGCACTTAGCATTTTACTTTGGACCAGAGCAGAGAAAATGGGGCAACTCCACCTTGTGACCTGTCCTGCTCCACCCAGAGGCTACTCCACCTCTGCTGCTGTGACCCGTCCTGCTCCACCCAGAGACTACTCCACCTCTGCTGCTGTGACCTGTCCTGCTGCACCCAGAGACTACTCCACCTCTGCTGCTGTGACCCGTCCTGCTCCACCCAGAGGCTGCTCCACCTCTGCTGCTGTGACTTGTCCTGCTCCACCCAGAGGCTACTCCACCTCTGCTGCTGTGACCTGTCCTGCTGCACCCAGAGGCTACTCCACCTCTGCTGCTGTGACCTGTCCTGCTCCACCCAGAGGCTACTCCACCTCTGCTGCTGTGACTTGTCCTGCTCCACCCAGAGGCTACTCCACCTCTGCTGCTGTGACCTGTCCTGCTGCACCCAGAGGCTACTCCACCTCTGCTGCTGTGACCTGTCCTGCTCCACCCAGAGGCTACTCCACCTCTGCTGCTGTGACCCGGCCTGCTGCACCCAGAGGCTACTCCACCTCTGCTGCTGTGACCCGGCCTGCTGCACCCAGAGGCTACTCCACCTCTGCTGCTGTGACCTGTCCTGCTGCACCCAGAGGCTACTCCACCTCTGCTGCTGTGACCTGTCCTGCTCCACCCAGAGGCTACTCCACCTCTGCTGCTGTGACCCGGCCTGCTGCACCCAGAGGCTACTCCACCTCTGCTGCTGTGACCTGAGACTGTTGCTGATTATTACTGTTGTTTAGCTTTTTAGGATGGTCCATTTTATTTTTATTTTTGCTGCTACTGGACACCTGAACTTCTCCTACGGGCATCAATAAAATATCTATTTATCTATCTATGTAGGTTTGTCTTGTTCTCTAATCTGTTGTTGAGGATCGACAACTTTGCTGTTAGCTGCTGTGATTTAGGATAATACACAAACATAGAACTCAAGTGCTTTAGTCAGCTCGTGTGAGACTCACTCTTTCCTGAAGTTCCATGGTATGTCCTTAGACCTGTCACTCCTGAGGGACTCACATCTGGGACCAGGTCCAGACTGAAGTTTGTGGAGTTTCCTGAGACACAGAAGAAGAGAGCTTCAGTGTTGGAGAGGCCTTCACCACAGGCTGCGTCACGTCCACAAACACACAGATATCATCTACACCTGGTATCTACACCTGGTATCTACACCTGGTATCTACACCTGGTATGAGCTCTGTCCATGTCTTCAGGACATTGTGTCTGTGAGCTGCTAAACCATTTATTTAATACAATAATGTCTAAGATCAACCGCCAAAGTGTGTTCAAAGGAAGAAGCTGGAACATGAAACCACCCACGTGCAGTGGTCTCCCATCACAGCACTAACCAGGCCCTGACCGGCTTAACCTCAGACACACATGAATCACAGTCAGACTTACCCATGATCTTCCTCCTTTTTAAAGTCAATCAATATATCATTGGATCTCAGTGACACCGCCCTTCTGGTGGTGGGAGGACAGTGCTCTCTCTGGTCCATGCTCAGTCTCTCTGTCGCCGCCCTGCTGGTGGTCAGTCCAGACTCCTACAAAGTGACATCAGTGTTAAACTCTGCCCTCACAGCTATAATCCAACATCTCTGGTCTTACTCTAGTCTCTCTGGTCTTACTCTAGTCTGGTCTTTCTCCAGTCTCTCTGGTCTCTCCCTGGTCTCACTCTAGTCTCTCTGGTCTCACTCTAGTCTCTCTGGTCTTACTCTAGTCTCTCTGGTCTTACTCTAGTCTCTCTGGTCTCACTCTAGTCTCTCTGGTCTTACTCTAGTCTGGTCTCACTCTAGTCTCTCTGGTCTTACTCTAGTCTCTCTGGTCTCACTCTAGTCTGGTCATACTCTAGTCTCTCTGGTCTTACTCTAGTCTCTCTGGTCTCACTCTGGTCTCTCTCTGGTCTCTCTCTCTGGTCTCTCTCTCTGGTCTCTCTCTCTGGTCTCTTTCTAGTCTCTCTCTCTGGTCTCTCTCTCTGGTCTCTTTCTAGTCTCTCTCTCTGGTCTCTCTCTCTGGTAGAGCCCTGCACGGGCCTATTATCTGGGCCCTGGCCCGGCCCTTTTTTTTTTTTTTTATCTCCCATAACAATGTTTTAGTAGTATATAGTGCCGCGCACTGATATGAACTTGGCTTGGCTAGAGGGCGGAGTTATACATGGTAGTGATGTGTTGCCATGAGTTCTGTGTGTGCGGAGTGAATGGCTGCAGCTGTATGATACACAGCTGTATGATACACAGCTGTATGATGCCCAGATGCCGCAACTAGAGCCCTGCACTTGAGCCCTTGGCCCGAGGGCCCTGACAGCCCGAGGGCCGGGCTTCGGGCCGATGACCGTATAATGACCTCGGACACGGGCCGGGCTCGCGCACTTTCAGAGCGGCACATTACATTTACGAACGCACCCAATGAATATAGCGTTCTATCACACTGTAGTGTTTGTTATTCTGTGTAGTGTTGTCATTGACGACACATAGCGTTACTTACAAGTGTGTTGCTGCATCTGTGTATCATACAGCTGTGTATCATACAGCTGTGTATCAAACAGCTGTGTATAATACAGCTATGTATCATACAGCTGTGTATCAAACAGCTGTGTATCATACAGCTGTGTATCATACAGCTGTGTATCAAACAGCTGTGTATCATACAGCTGTGTATCAAACAGCTATGTATCATACAGCTGTGTATCAAACAGCTGTGTATCAAACAGCTGTGTATCAAACAGCTGTGTATCATACAGCTGTGTATCATACAGCTGTGTATCAAACAGCTGTGTATAACTCCGCCCTCTAGCTAAGCCTGTGTTCATATCAGTGCGCGGCACTATATACTACGCTAAAACATTGTTATGGGAGGTAGAAAAAAATAAAAAAGTTGGGCTTGATGCGGGTTTCGGGCCTGAAAATTCAGAAACCATATCGGGCCGGGCCAGGCTGGGCTGGGGCGCCACCCCCTCGGGCCAGGGCCGGGCTCGGGCCCAGATAATAGGCCCGTGCAGGGCTCTAGCAGCAACATACTTGTAAGTAACGCAATGTGTCGTCAATGACAACACTACACAGAATAACAAACACTACAGTGTGATAGAACGCTATATTCAGTGGGTGCGTTCGTAAATGTAATGTGCCGCTACGAAAATGAAGAGCCCGAGCCCGGCCCGTGTTCGAGGTCATTATACGGTCATCGGCCTGAAGCCCGGCCCTCTGGCTGTCGGGCTGTCCGGGGCCCTCGGGCCAAGGGCTCAAGTGCAGGGCTCTACTCTCTGGTCTCTCTCTCTGGTCTCTCTCTGGTCTCTCTCTCTGGTCTCTCTCTCTGGTCTCTCTCTGGTCTCTCTCTGGTCTCTCTCTGGTCTCTCTCTGGTCTCTCTCTGGTCTCTCTCTTTTCTCACTCTAGTCTCTCTGGTCTTACTCTAGTCTCTCTGGTCTTACTCTAGTCTCTCTAGTCTCACTCTAGTCTCTCTGGTCTTACTCTAGTCTCTCTGGTCTCACTCTAGTCTGGTCTTACTCTAGTTTCTCTGGTCTTACTCTAGTCTCTCTGGTATTACTCTAGTCTCTCTGGTCTCACTCTGGTCTCTCTCTGGTCTCTCTCTCTGGTCTCTCTCTGGTCTCTCTCTCTGGTCTCTCTCTGGTCTCTCTCTCTGGTCTCACTCTGGTCTCTCTCTCTGGTCTCTGTGGTCTCTCTCTGGTCTCTCTCTGGTTTCTCTCTGGTCTCTCTCTGGTCTCTCTCTGGTCTCTCTCTGGTCTCTCTCTGGTCTTTTTCTAGTCTCTCTCTGGTCTCTCTCTGGTCTCTCTCTGGTCTCTCTCTGGTCTCTCTCTGGTCTTTTTCTAGTCTCTCTCTGGTCTCTCTCTGGTCTCTCTCTGGTCTCTCTCTGGTCTCTCTCTGGTCTCTCTCTGGTCTCTCTCTGGTCTCTCTCTGGTCTCTCTCTGGTCTCTCTCTGGTCTCTCTCTGGTCTCTCTCTGGTCTCTCTCCGGGCTTTCTCCGGTCTCTCTCTGGTCTCTCTCTGGTCTCTCTCCGGTCTCTCTCCTCTCTGGTCTCTCTCTGGTCTCTCTCCGGTCTTTCTCCTCTCTGGTCTCTCTCTGGTCTCTCTCCGGTCTCTCTCCTCTCTGGTCTCTCTCCTCTCTGGTCTCTCTCTGGTCTCTCTCCTCTCTGGTCTCTCTCTGGTCTCTCTCCGGTCTCTCTCCGGTCTCTCTCCTCTTTGGTCTCTCTCTGGTCTCTCTCCTCTTTGGTCTCTCTCTGGTCTCTCTCCGGTCTCTCTCCGGTCTCTCTCTGGTCTCTCTCTGGTCTCTCTCTGGTCTCTCTCTGGTCTCTCTCTGGTCTCTCTCTGGTCTCTCTCTGGTCTCTCTCCGGTCTCTCTCTGGTCTCTCTCTGGTCTCTCTCTGGTCTCTCTCTGGTCTCTCTCTGGTCTCTCTCTGGTCTCTCTCTGGTCTCTCTCCGGTCTCTCTCTGGTCTCTCTCTGGTCTCTCTCTGGTCTCTCACTGGTCTCTCTCTGGTCTCTCTCTGGTCTCTCTCTGGTCTCTCTCTGGTCTCTCTCAGGGATCACATGTCTGTCTTTCTATCGTTACTAAACTACAGGTGATATTTTAGAGATTAAAGTGACGTACCACAGCAGAGGTCTCAGAGGTCCAGATCCAGGTCTCAGGTCTCAGTTCTCAGAGGTCCAGATCCAGGTCTCAGGTCTCAGGTCTCAGAGGTCTCAGATCCAGGTCTCAGGTCCAAAAGCAGTCCACTCCTGTGCTCTGTATGAAGCTGCTGCTCCAACTGTCTGTGAGTCTGAGAGAATCTGTCCTTAGTCCACACAAACACAATCATTAACCTGAGATCAGGTTTATATAGAAGGATTTCAAAGTCCATGGTTTTTATGGTTTTATGGTTTTTATGGTGTTTGTGGTTTTATGGTGTTTATGGTTTTATGGCACCATCGTAGCAGTTACAGAGACTGTCCAAAGTTCTAAAACAGCTTTAACCTTTCTCAGGTTTAACATAAACATGTATCAAGTGTCAGACTTCTGTGACGTGAAAGTGAAATGATTCTGTGATTATTTAAAAAAGGAAAAGTTGAAGTGAAAAGTCTTTAGTTCATTAAATTCTTTAAAACGTCTCTGAGCTGAACGCCTCAGGATTCCCCCAGATGAGCTGGAGGAGGTGTCTGTGGAGGGGGAAGTCTGTGTCTCTGCTCAGACTGCTGCTCCTGTGACTCAGTACAGTTATATATGTTTTCTATTCATTCCAATAGGGATAGTACACATTTACTGTATACAAGAGGGAGCAGCGTCTGCAATCAGAGCTCTATGTCAGACTGCTGCCCCCGCCACCCGGCAAAGGAAATCATGCATTCATCCACTTTTCTGTAAATGAGCCAGCTGTAGTCTCTCTGGTCTCGCTGTAGTCTCTCTAGTCTCACTGTAGTCGCTCTGGTCTCACTGTAGTAGCTCTGGTCTCACTGTAGTCTCTCTGGTCTCACTCTAGTCTCTCTGGTCTTACTGTAGTCTCTCTGGTCTTACTGTAGTCTCACTGTAGTCTCTGGTCTCACTGTAGTCTCTCTGGTCTCACTGTAGTCGCTCTGGTCTCACTGTAGTCTATCTGGTCTCTAGTCTCTCTGGTCTCAATCTAGTCTCTCTGGTCTCACACTAGTCTCTCTGGTCTCACACTAGTCTCTCTGGTCTTTCTCTGGTCTCTCTCTTGTCTCTTCCTTGTCTCTCCCTTGTCTCTCTCTGGTCTATCTCGGGTCTCTCTCGGGTCTCTCTCTCGTCTCTCACTGTAGTCTCTCTGGTCTCGCTGTAGTCTCTCTTGTCTCACTGTAGTCTCTCTGGTCTCATTGAAGTCTCTCTGGTCTCACTGTAGTCTCTCTGGTCTTACTCTAGTCTCTTGTCTCACTCTAGTGTCTCTGGTCTTACTCTAGTCTCTCTGGTCTCACTCTAGTCTGGTCTTACTCTAGTCTCTCTGGTCTCACTCTAGTCTCTCTGGTCTTACTTTAGTCTCTCTGGTCTCACTCTAGTCTCTCTGGTCTTACTCTAGTCTCTTGTCTCACTCTAGTCTCTCTGGTCTGACTCTAGTCTCTCTGGTCCTACTCTAGTCTCTCTGGTCCTACTCTAGTCTCTCTGGTCTTACTCTAGTCTCTTGTCTCACTCTAGTGTCTCTGGTCTTACTCTAGTCTCTCTGGTCTCACTCTAGTCTGTCTTACTCTAGTCTGGTCTTACTCTAGTCTCTCTGGTCTTACTCTAGTCTCTCTGGTCTCACTCTAGTCTCTCTGGTCTTACTTATAGTCTCTTGTCTCACTCTAGTCTCTCTGGTCTTACTCTAGTCTCTCTGGTCTTACTCTAGTCTCTCTGGTCTCACTCTAGTCTCTCTGGTCTTACTTACAGTCTGTTGTCTCACTCTAGTCTCTCTGGTCTTACTCTAGTCTCTCTGGTCTCACTCTAGTCTCTCTGGTCTCACTCTAGTCTCTCTGGTCTCACTCTAGTCTCTCTGGTCTCACTCTAGTCTCTCTGGTCTCACTCTAGTCTCTCTGGTCTCACTCTAGTCTCTCTGGTCTTACTCTAGTCTCTCTGGTCTTACTCTAGTCTCTCTGGTCTCACTCTAGTCTCGCTGGTCTTACTCTAGTCTCTCTGGTCTTACTCTAGTCTCTCTGGTCTCACTCTAGTCTCTCTGGTCTCACTCTAGTCTCGCTGGTCTTACTCTAGTCTCTCTGGTCTCACTCTAGTCTCTCTGGTCTCACTCTAGTCTCTCTGGTCTCACTCTAGTCTCTCTGGTCTCACTCTAGTCTCTCTGGTCTCACTCTAGTCTGGTCTTACTCTAGTCTCTCTGATGTCACTCTAGTCTCTCTGGTCTTACTCTAGTCTCTCTGGTCTTACTCTAGTCTCTCTGGTCTCACTCTAGTCTGGTCTTACTCTAGTCTCTCTGGTCTTACTCTAGTCTGGTCTTACTCTAGTCTCTCTGGTCTCACTCTAGTCTCTCTGGTCTTACTCTAGTCTCTCTGGTCTTACTCTAGTCTCTCTGGTCTTACTCTAGTCTCTCTGGTCTCACTCTAGTCTGGTCTTACTCTAGTCTCTCTGGTCTTACTCTAGTCTCTCTGGTCTCACTCTAGTCTCTCTGGTCTCACTCTAGTCTCTCTGGTCTTACTCTAGTCTCTTGTCTCACTCTAGTCTCTCTGGTCTCACTCTAGTCTCTCTGGTCTTACTCTAGTCTCTCTGGTCTCACTCTAGTCTCTCTGGTCTTACTCTAGTCTCTTGTCTCACTCTAGTCTCTCTGGTCTTACTGTAGTCGCTCTGGTCTTACTCTAGTCTCTCTGGTCTGACTCTAGTCTCTCTGGTCCTACTCTAGTCTCTCTGGTCTCACTCTAGTCTCTCTGGTCTTACTTATAGTCTGTTGTCTCACTCATAGTCTCTATGGTCTTACTCTAGTCTCTCTGGTCTCACTCTAGTCTCTCTGGTCTTACTCTAGTCTCTTGTCTCACTCTAGTGTCTCTGGTCTCACTCTAGTCTCTCTGGTCTTACTCCAGTCTCTCTGGTCTTACTCTAGTCTCTCTGGTCTCACTCTAGTCTGGTCTTACTCTAGTCTCTCTGGTCTTACTCTAGTCTCTCTGGTCTCACTCTAGTCTCTCTAGTCTTACTTATAGTCTCTTGTCTCACTCTAGTGTATCTGGTCTTACTCTAGTCTCTCTGGTCTTACTCTAGTCTCTCTGGTCTCACTCTAGTCTCTCTGGTCTTACTCTAGTCTCTTGTCTCACTCTAGTCTCTCTGGTCTTACTCTAGTCTCTCTGGTCTTACTCTAGTCTCTCTGGTCTCACTCTAGTCTCTCTAGTCTTACTTATAGTCTGTTGTCTCACTCTAGTCTCTCTGGTCTCACTCTAGTCTCTCTGGTCTGACTCTAGTCTCTGGTCCTACTCTAGTCTCTCTGGTCTCACTATAGTCTCTCTGGTCTTACTTATAGTATGTTGTCTCACTCTAGTCTCTCTGGTCTTACTCTAGTCTCTCTGGTCTCACTCTAGTCTCTCTGGTCTTACTCTAGTCTCTTGTCTTACTCTAGTCTCTCTGGTCTTACTCTAGTCTCTCTGGTCTTACTTTAGTCTCTCTGGTCTTACTCTAGTCTCTCTGGTCTCACTCTAGTCTGGTCTTACTCTAGTCTCTCTGGTCTTAATCTAGTCTCTCTGGTCTTACTCTAGTCTCTCTGGTCTCACGCTAGTCTCTGGTCTTACTCTAGTCTCTCTGGTCTCACTCTAATCTGGTCTTATTCTAGTCTCTCTGGTCTCACTCTAGTCTCTCTGGTCTCACTCTAGTCTCTCTGGTCTTACTTTAGTCTCTCTGGTCTCACTCTAGTCTCTCTGGTCTTACTTTAGTCTCTCTGGTCTCACTCTAGTCTCTCTGGTCTTACTCTAGACTCTCTGGTCTTACTCTAGTCTCTCTGGTCTCACTCTAGTCTCTGGTCTTACTTTAGTCCCCTGTCTCACTCTAGTCTCTCTGGTCTTACTCTAGTCTTTCTGGTCTTACTCTAGTCTCTCTGGTCTTACTCTAGTCTCTCTGGTCTCACTCTAGTCTCTCTGGTCTCACTCTAGTCTCTCTGGTCGTACTCTATTTTGGTCCCACTCTAGTCTGGTCTTACTCTAGTCTCTCTGGTCTCACTCTAGTCTGGTCTTACTCTAGTCTCTCTGGTCTCACTCTAGTCTCTCTGGTCTTACTCTAGTCCAGGGGTGCTCACACTTTTTCAGCATGCGAGCTACTTATAAAAGGATCAAGTCAAAATGATCTACCTACTACAAAAATGCAAATCATATATTTATTTCAAAAAATATTCTTTATACCTACAATATATGTTTATGTACATGCAAAACCGCATGAGCCAATATAGCACAACACAACACAATTACCTATGTACATTTTTTGTCATTACCCGAGTTTACTCTGATGACTTGCACTGAATTGAATCGGCCAGGGAGGCATAGTCCGGAAAATTGGTGGTAACTCGCTGACAAGTTTGTCGTGGTTTAGCTTTCCTGCACTGAGCGCGGTTGTTTGCGCATGTGCAGTCACCTAAGTGTCAGTAAAACATTACTGAGTAAAACACAGATGTCATTTGACTGTGGTGCCATGTCCATGTGCCATGCCTGGTTTTTTTAAATCCAAATATTTCCCCTCCTCCGTTTATAAAATAATTTGCATCCACACATCTGCGTTATCAATCACATTCCAAACATGTGCGTCTCTTACGTCCTGTCCTGCGTTGGGGAAAAACACAGAAGTGGGCGGAGCTTTGATGCAGACGCCGGTAACGGCACTTTTACAGTCATAGAAGACACTCAGAGTAAAGACGTATGTTTACAAGCACTGACCCCGTCCTCAGCCCTGGTTTAGTCCTGGTTTAGTCCTGGTTTAGTCCTGGTTTAGTTGTTTTCAAGCGTGAGTCCCCGCGATCACTTTGCTGCTCTCTGATGTGGAGGATGTTCGCTGCTGCGAGCATCTCACAGCGAACAGTTTTTAAGGTAGTATGATCCATGCTTCAGTGATCAGAGGAATTTAGGGGGGTACTGTGGCGTGCGAGAACGCAAAACTCTGGTTATCTCTGTCTACACACAAATGCATTAACGGAGTTTTCAAAAATCTCCACTTTGCCCGGAGTTTTTTGTATATATTAGTTTAGAATGTGTAATTTTTTATTTATTTAATGCGATCTACCAATACTACCTTTGCGATCGACTGGTAGATCGCGATCGACGTATTGAGCACCCCTGCTTTAGTCTCTCTGGTCTCACTCTAGTCTCTCTGGTCTCACTCTAGTCTCTCTGGTCTTACTCTAGTCTCTCTGGTCTCACTCTAGTCTCTCTGGTCTCACTCTAGTCTCTCTGGTCTTACTCTAGTCTCTCTGGTCTCTAGTCTCTCTGGTCTCTAGTCTCTCTGGTCTTACTCTAGTCTCTCTGGTCTCACTCTAGTCTCTCTGGTCTCACTCTAGTCTCTCTGGTCTTACTCTAGTCTCTCTGGTCTTACTCTAGTCTCTCTGGTCTTACTCTAGTCTCTCTGGTCTCACTCTAGTCTCTCTGGTCTCACTCTAGTCTCTCTGGTCTTACTCTAGTCTCTCTGGTCTTACTCTAGTCTCTCTAGTCTCACTGTAGTCTCCTCTGGTCTCACTCTAGTCTCTCTGGTCTTACTCTAGTCTCTCTGGTCTTACTCTAGTCTCTCTGGTCTTACTCTAGTCTCTCTGGTCTCACTCTAGTCTCTCTGGTCTTACTCTAGTCTGGTCTTACTCTAGTCTCTCTGGTCTCTAGTCTCTCTAGTCTCACTCTAGTCTCTCTGGTCTCACTCTAGTCTCTCTGGTCACCAGTCTCACTCTAGTCTCTCTGGTCTTACTCTAGTCTCTCTGGTCTTACTCTAGTCTATCTGAGACCCTACACAGGGAGATAAAAAATCCCGGGTCTAACCACTTTGGTCGTACAGTGTGTGGTGCGCAGCCACACGGCAAAAATCACGCAAACCACACACGAACCGATTTCCCCCCTCCCCCCCGAGTATTCACAGATCAGACGGAAATCTCAGGTCTCGCGAGATCAAGCGTGACTTCAGAGTAAACACACATGGCGGACGAAGAGGATGCATTGGCGATAGTTTGTTTTTATCGGAGAAAAGACGTAATCAAAAGAAAAGGTGATGGTCAAAGAAGTGTAGACAACACGAGCATGGACTATACTTGCTACATCGTGATATGGACGCGTTTCCTCACCGCCTCGTCTCGTCTCGGGTAAATCGGATCTAAATCGGCCTAAATATCCTGCCGTGTGAACCAGGCTTTACTCTAGTCTGGTCTAAAGCCTGGTTCACACGGCAGGATATTTAGGCCGATTTAGACCCGATTTACCCCTTACGACAATCTTAAGAAACGCTCCGATTTCCGTAACAAAATCTTACAGATTATCCTGCCGTGTGTGGTGTGTTAAGACTGCCGTTGTCGCTCGGAAGGACATCGGGACTGCTCCCGATCTCAAATCGGGGATATCCAACATGTTGGATTGTTTTGGCCCGATTTCTCTTCGTGTGTGGTGTCCCCCGAGGACAGACGTGCGCGTTGCCATGACTGCGGCGTGTAGCCAATCAGAAGACGAGACGAGGCGGTGAGGAAACGCCTCCATATCACGATGTAGCAAGTATAGTCCATGCTCGTGTTGTCTACACTTCTTTGACCATCGCCTTTTCTTTTCATTACGTCTTTTCTCCGATAAAAACAAACTATCGCCAATGCATCCTCTTCGTCCGCCATGTGTGTTTACTCTGAAGTCACGCTTGATCTCGCGAGACCTGAGATTTCCGTCTGATCTGTGAATACTCGGGGGAAATCGGTTCGTGTGTGGTTTGCGTGATTTTTGCCGTGTGGCTGCGCACCACACACTGTACGACCAAAGTGGTTAGACCCGGGATTTTTTATCTCCCTGTGTGGGGTCTCACACAGAGAAAAATCGGCCGACAATTTTAAAATCGTCTCGTGTGAACCAGGCTTTACTCTAGTCTCTCTGGTCTCACTCTAGTCTCTCTGGTCTCACTCTAGTCTCTCTGGTCTTGCTCTAGTCTCTCTGGTCTTACTCTAGTCTCTCTGGTCTCACTCTAGTCTCTCTGGTCTTACTCTAGTCTCTCTGGTCTCACTCTAGTCTGGTCTTACTCTAGTCTCTCTGGTCTTACTCTAGTCTCTCTGGTCTCACTCTAGTCTCTATGGTCTTACTTATAGTCTCTTGTCTCACTCTAGTCTCTCTGGTCTTACTCTAGTCTCTCTGGTCTCACTCTAGTCTCTCTGGTCTCACTCTAGTCTCTCTGGTCTTACTCTAGTCTCTTGTCTCTCTGGTCTTACTCTAGTCTCTCTGGTCTTACTCTAGTCTCTCTGGTCTTACTCTAGTCTCTCTGGTCTTACTCTAGTCTCTCTGGTCTGACTCTAGTCTCTCTGGTCCTACTCTAGTCTCTCTGGTCTCACTCTAGTCTCTCTGGTCTTACATATAGTCTGTTGTCTCACTCTAGTCTCTCTGGTCTCTCTCTGGTGTCTCTCTGGTGTCTCTCTGGTGTCTCTCTGGTGTCTCTCTGGTGTCTCTCTGGTCTCTCTCTGGTCTGTCTCTGGTCTCTCTCCGGTCTCTCTCCGGTCTCTCTCCGGTCTCTCTCTGGTGTCTCTCTCGGGTCTCTCTCTGGTCTCTCTCTGGTCTCTCTCTGGTCTCTCTCTGGTCTCTCTCTGGTGTCTCTCTGGTCTCTCTCTGGTCTCTCTCTGGTCTCTCTCTGGTCTCTCTCTGGTCTCTCTCTGGTCTCTCTCTAGTCTCTCTCTGGTCTCTCTCAGGGACCACATATCTTTCTTTCTATCTTTTCTAAACTACAGGTGTTTTTAGGAGATTAAAGTGACGTACCACAGCAGAGGCTTAAGATCTCAGAGGTCCAGATCCAGGTCTCAGTTCTCAGAGGTCCAGATCCAGGTCTCAGTTCTCAGAGGTCCAGATCCAGGTCTCAGTTCTCAGAGGTCTCAGATCCAGGTCTCAGGTCCAAAAGCAGTCCACTCCTGTGCTCTGTATGAAGCCGCTGCTCCAACTGTCTGTGAGTCTGAGAGAATCTGTCCTTAGTCCACACAAACACAATCATTAACCTGAGATCAGTTTTATATAGAAGGATTTCAAAGTCCATGGTTTTTATGGTGTTTATGGTTTTATGGCACCATCGTAGCAGTTACAGAGACTGTCCAAAGTGCAGCTGGTCTCTGGTCAAGCTTGAACCCTTCTCAGGTTTAACATAAACATGTATCAAGTGTCAGACTTCTGTGAAGTGAAAGTGAAATGATTCTGTGATTATTTAAAAAAAAAGGAAAAGTTGAACTGAAAAGTTTTTAGTTCATCCATCCATCCATCCATTTTCTTCCGCTTTATCCGTTGCCGGGTCGCGGGGGCAGCAGTCTAAGCAGAGACGCCCAGACTTCCCTATCCACACACACCTCCTCCAGCTCGTCCGGGGGGACCCCAAGGCGTTCCCAGGCCAGCTGAGAGACATAGTCTCTCCAGCGTGTCCTAGGTCTTCCCCGGGGCCTCCTCCCGGTGGGACGTGCCCGGAACACCTCCCCAGGAAGGCGTCCAGGAGGCATCCTGAACAGATGCCCGAGCCACCTCAACTGGTTCCTCTCGACGTGGAGAAGCAGCGGCTCTACTCCGAGCTCCTCCCGTGTGACCGAGCTCCTCACCCTATCTCTAAGGGAGCGCCCAGCCACTCTGCGGAGGAAGCTCATTTCGACCGCTTGTATCCGCGATCTCGTTCTTTCGGTCATTACCCAAAGCTCATGACCATAGGTGAGGGAGGGAACGAGGATTGACCGGTAAATCGAGAGCTTCGCCTTTCGGCTCAGCTCCCTCTTTACCACAACGGTCCGATACAGCGACCGCATCACTGCGCACGCTGCACCGATCCGCCTGTCAATCTCACGCTCCATCCTCCCCTCACTCGTGAACAAGACCCCGAGATACTTGAACTCCTCCACTTGGGGAAGGACCTCTCCACCCACCTGAAGAGGGCAAGGCACCTTTTTCCGGTCAAGCACCATGGCCTCGGATTTGGAGGTGCTGATTCTCATCCCAGCCGCTTCACACTCGGCTGCAAACCGTCCCAGTGCATGTTGCAGGTCCTGGTTCTTTGGAGCCAGCAGGACGACATCATCCGCAAAAAGTAGAGATGAAATCCTGTGGTTCCCGAACCGGACCCCCTCCGGCCCCTGGCTGCGCCTAGAAATTCTGTCCATAAATACAGTGAACAGAACCGGTGACAAAGGGCAGCCTTGGCGGAGGCCTACATGCACCGGGAACAGGTCTGAACTTACTGCCGGCAATGCGAACACAGCTCTGACTCCGGTCATACAGGGACCGGACGGCCCTCAGCAGAGGACCCCGTACTCCCGGAGGACCCCCCAAAGGACACCCCGGGGAACACGGTCGAACGCCTTCTCCAAATCCACAAAGCACATGTGGACAGGTTGGGCGAACTCCCATGAACCCTCGAGTATCCGATGGAGAGTATAGAGCTGGTCCAGTGTTCCGCGACCGGAACGAAAACCACACTGCTCCTCCTGAATCCGAGATTCGACCATCGGAGAGACTAGAGTGAGACCAGAGAGACTAGCGTAAGACCAGACTAGAGTGAGACCAGAGAGACTAGAGTGAGACCAGAGACACTAGAGTAAGACCAGAGAGACTAGAGTAAGACCAGAGACTAGCATGAGACCAGAGAGACTAGAGTAAGACCAGAGAGACTAGAGTGAGACCAGAGACACTAGAGTAAGACCAGAGAGACTAGAGTAAGACCAGAGAGACTAGAGTGAGACCAGAGAGACTAGAGTAAGACCAGACTAGAGTGAGACCAGAGAGACTAGAGTAAGACCAGAGAGACTAGAGTGAGACCAGAGAGACTAGAGTAAGACCAGAGAGACTAGAGTGAGACCAGAGAGACTAGAGTAAGACCAGAGAGACTAGAGTAAGACCAGAGAGACTAGAGTGAGACCAGAGAGACTAGAGTGAGACCAGAGAGACTAGAGTAAGACCAGAGAGACTAGAGTAAGACCAGAGAGACTAGAGTGAGACCAGAGAGACTAGAGTAAGACCAGAGAGACTAGAGTGAGACGAGAGTCCTGGAGTAAGACCAGACTAGAGTAAGACCAGAGCGACTAGAGTAAGACCAGAGAGACTAGAGTGAGACCAGAGAGACTAGAGTAAGACCAGAGAGACTAGAGTAAGACCAGAGAAACTAGAGTAAGACCAGACTAGAGTGAGACCAGAGAGACTAGAGTAAGACCAGAGACTAGCGTGAGACCAGAGAGACTAGAGTAAGACCAGACTAGAGTGGGACCAAAATAGAGTACGACCAGAGAGACTAGAGTGGGACCAGAGAGACTAGAGTAAGACCAGACTAGAGTGAGACCAGAGAGACTAGAGTAAGACCAGAGACTAGCGTGAGACCAGAGAGACTAGAGTGAGACCAGAGAGACTAGAGTAAGACCAGACTAGAGTGAGACCAGAGAGGCTAGAGTAAGTTCAGACAGACTAGAGTGAGACCAGAGAGGCTAGAGTAAGACCAGAGAGACTAGAGTAAGACCAGAGAGACTAGAGTAAGACCACCAGAGAGACTAGAGTGAGACAAGAGACTAGAGTAAGACCAGAGAGACTAGAGTGAGACCAGAGAGACTAGAGTAAGACCAGAGAGACTAGAGTAAGACCAGAGAGACTAGAGTGAGACCAGAGAGACTAGAGTGAGACCAGAGACACTAGAGTGAGACAAGAGAGACTAGAGTAAGACCAGAGAGACTAGAGTGAGACCAGAGAGACTAGAGTAAGACCACCAGAGAGACTAGAGTGAGACAAGAGACTAGAGTAAGACCAGAGAGACTAGAGTGAGACCAGAGACACTAGAGTGAGACAAGAGAGACTAGAGTAAGACCAGAGAGACTAGAGTGAGACCACCAGAGAGACTAGAGTGAGACAAGAGACACTAGAGTGAGAAAAGAGACTAGAATAAGACCAGAGAGACTAGAGTGAGACCAGAGAGACTAGAGTAAGACCACCAGAGAGACTAGAGTGAGACAAGAGACTAGAGTAAGACCAGAGAGACTAGAGTGAGACCAGAGACACTAGAGTGAGACAAGAGAGACTAGAGTAAGACCAGAGAGACTAGAGTGAGACCAGAGACACTAGAGTAAGACCAGAGAGTTAAAGTAAGACCAGAAACTAGCGTGAGACCAGAGAGACTAGAGTAAGACCAGAGAGACTAGAGTGGGACCAGAGAGACTAGAGTAAGACCAGATAGACTAAAGTAAGACCAGAGAGACTAGAGTAAGACCAGAGAGACTAGAGTGAGACCAGAGAGACTAGAGTAGGACCAGAGAGACTAGAGTAGGACCAGAGAGACTAGCGTAGGACCAGAGAGACTAGAGTAAGACCAGAGAGACTAGAGTGAGACCAGAGAGACTAGAGTAAGACCAGAGAGACTAGAGTAAGACCAGAGGGACTAGAGTAAGACCACCAGAGAGACTAGAGTGAGACAAGAGACTAGAGTAAGACCAGAGAGACTAGAGTGAGACAAGAGACTAGAGTAAGACCAGAGAGACTAGAGTAAGACCAGAGAGACTAGAGTAAGAACAGAGAGACTAGAGTAAGAACAGAGAGACTAGAGTGAGACCAGAGACACTAGAGTAAGGCCAGAGAGACTAGAGTAAGACCAGAGACTAGCGTGAGACCAGAGAGACTAGAGTAAGACCAGAGAGACTAGAGTGAGACCAGAGAGACTAGAGTAAGACCAGACTAGAGTGAGACCAGAGAGACTAGAGTAAGACGAGAGAGACTAGAGTGAGACAAGAGACTAGAGTAAGACAAGAGACTAGAGTAAGACCAGAGAGACTAGAGTGAGACAAGAGACTAGAGTAAGACAAGAGACTAGAGTAAGACCAGAGAGACTAGAGTAAGACCAGACTAGAGTGAGACCAGAGAGACTAGAGTAAGACCAGAGAGACTAGATTGAGACCAGAGAGACTAGAGACCAGAGAGACTAGAGTAAGACCAGAGAGACTAGAGTGAGACCAGAGAGACTAGAGTGAGACCAGAGAGACTAGAGTGAGACCAGAGAGACTAGAGTGAGACCAGAGAGACTAGAGTGAGACCAGAGAGACTAGAGTGAGACCAGAGAGACTAGAGTGAGACCAGAGAGACTAGAGTGAGACTAGAGAGACTATAGACCAGAGAGACTAGAGTGAGACCAGAGAGACTAGAGTGAGACCAGAGAGACTAGAGTGAGACCAGAGAGACTAGAGTGAGACCAGAGAGACTAGAGTGAGACTAGAGAGACTATAGACCAGAGAGACTAGAGTGAGACCAGAGAGACTAGTGTAAGACCAGAGAGACTAGAGTGAGACCAGAGAGACTAGAGTGAGACCAGAGAGACTAGAGTGAGACTAGAGAGACTAGAGTGAGACCAGAGAGACTAGAGTGAGACCAGAGAGACTAGAGTGAGACCAGAGAGACTAGAGTGAGACCAGAGAGACTAGAGTGAGACCAGAGAGACTAGAGTGAGACTAGAGAGACTATAGACCAGAGAGACTAGAGTGAGACCAGAGAGACTAGTGTAAGACCAGAGAGACTAGAGTGAGACCAGAGAGACTAGAGTGAGACCAGAGAGACTAGAGTGAGACTAGAGAGACTAGAGACCAGAGAGACTAGAGTGAGACCAGAGAGACTAGAGTAAGACCAGAGAGACTAGAGTGAGACCAGAGAGACTAGAGTGAGAGCAGACAGACTAGAGTGAGACTAGAGAGACTAGAGACCAGAGAGACTAGAGTGAGACCAGAGAGACTACAGTGAGACCAGAGACTACAGTGAGATTACAGTGAGACCAGTGAGACTACAGTGAGACCAGAGAGACTACAGTGAGACCAGAGAGACTACAGTAAGACCAGACTAGAGTGAGACCAGAGAGGCTAGAGTAAGTCCAGACAGACTAGAGTGAGACCAGAGAGGCTAGAGTAAGACCAGAGAGACTAGAGTAAGACCAGAGAGATTAGAGTAAGACCAGAGAGACTAGAGTGAGACCAGAGACACTAGAGTGAGACCACCAGAGAGACTAGAGTGAGACAAGAGACTAGAGTAAGACCAGAGAGACTAGAGTAAGACCAGAGAGACTAGAGTGAGACCACCAGAGAGACTAGAGTGAGACAAGAGACTAGAGTAAGACCAGAGAGACTAGAGTGAGACCAGAGACACTAGAGTGAGAAAAGAGACTAGAGTAAGACCAGAGAGACTAGAGTGAGACCAGAGAGACTAGAGTAAGACCACCAGAGAGACTAGAGTGAGACAAGAGACTAGAGTAAAACCAGAAAGACTAAAATGAGACAAGAGAGACTAGAGTAAGACCAGAGAGACTAGAGTGAGACCAGAGACACTAGAGTAAGACCAGAGAGTTAAAGTAAGACCAGAGACTAGCGTGAGACCAGAGAGACTAGAGTAAGACCAGAGAGACTAGAGTGAGACCAGAGAGACTAGAGTAAGACCAGATAGACTAAAGTAAGACCAGAGAGACTAGAGTAAGACCAGAGAGACTAGAGTGAGACCAGAGAGACTAGAGTAAGACCAGAGAGACTAGAGTGAGACCAGAGAGACTAGAGTAAGACCACCAGAGAGACTAGAGTGAGACAAGAGACTAGAGTAAAACCAGAGAGACTAGAGTGAGACAAGAGAGACTAGAGTAAGACCAGAGAGACTAGAGTGAGACCAGAGACACTAGAGTAAGACCAGAGAGTTAAAGTAAGACCAGAGACTAGCGTGAGACCAGAGAGACTAGAGTAAGACCAGAGAGACTAGAGTGAGACCAGAGAGACTAGAGTAAGACCAGATAGACTAAAGTAAGACCAGAGAGACTAGAGTAAGACCAGAGAGACTAGAGTGAGACCAGAGAGACTAGAGTAAGACCAGAGAGACTAGAGTAGGACCAGAGAGACTAGAGTAGGACCAGAGAGACTAGCGTAGGACCAGAGAGACTAGAGTAAGACCAGAGAGACTAGAGTAAGACCAGAGAGACTAGAGTGAGACCAGAGACACTAGAGTAAGACCAGAGAGACTAGAGTAAGACCAGAGACTAGCGTGAGACCAGAGAGACTAGAGTAAGACCAGAGAGACTAGAGTGAGACCAGAGAGACTAGAGTAAGACCAGACTAGAGTGAGACCAGAGAGACTAGAGTAAGACCAGAGAGACTAGAGTGAGACAAGAGACTAGAGTAAGACCAGAGAGACTAGAGTGAGACAAGAGACTAGAGTAAGACAAGAGACTAGAGTAAGACCAGAGAGACTAGAGTAAGACCAGAGAGACTAGAGTAAGACCAGACTAGAGTGAGACCAGAGAGACTAGAGTAAGACCAGAGAGACTAGATTGAGACCAGAGAGACTAGAGACCAGAGAGACTAGAGTAAGACCAGAGAGACTAGAGAACAGAGGGACTAGAGTGAGACCAGAGAGACTAGAGTGAGACCAGAGAGACTAGAGTGAGACCAGAGAGACTAGAGTGAGACCAGAGAGACTAGAGTGAGACTAGAGAGACTATAGACCAGAGAGACTAGAGTGAGACCAGAGACTAGTGTAAGACCAGAGAGACTAGAGTGAGACCAGAGAGACTAGAGTGAGACTAGAGAGACTATAGACCAGAGAGACTAGAGTGAGACCAGAGAGACTAGAGAGACTAGAGTAAGACCAGAGAGACTAAGACCAGAGAGACTAGAGTGAGACCAGAGAGACTAGAGTGAGAGCAGAGAGACTAGAGTGAGACTAGAGAGACTAGAGACCAGAGAGACTAGAGTGAGACCAGAGAGACTACAGTGAGACCAGAGAGACTACAGTGAGACCAGAGACTACAGTGAGATTACAGTGAGACCAGTGAGACTACAGTGAGACCAGAGAGACTACAGTGAGACCAGAGAGACTAAAGTGAGACCAGAGAGACTACAGTGAGACCAGAGAGACTACAGTGAGACCAGAGAGACTACAGGGAGACTAGAGAGACTACAGTGAGACCAGAGAGACTACATTGAGACCATAGACACTACATTGAGACCAGAGGGACTACAGTGAGACTAGAGAGACTACAGTGAGACCAGAGACTACAGTGAGACTACAGTGAGACCAGAGAGACTACAGTGAGACTAGAGAGATTAGAGTGAGACCAGAGAGACTACAGTGAGACCAGAGACTACAGAGAGACTACAGTGAGACCAGAGACTACAGTGAGACCAGAGAGACTACAGTGAGACCAGAGACTACAGTGAGACCAGAGAGACATACAGTGAGACTAGAGAGACTACAGCGAGACCAGAGAGACTACAGCTGGCACATTTACAGAAAAGTGGATGAATGCATGATTTCCGTTGCCGGGTGGCGGGGGCAGCAGTCTGACATAGAGCTCTGATTGCAGACGCTGCTCCCTCTTGTATACAGTAAATGTGTACTATCCCTATTGGAATGAATAGAAAACATATATAACTGTACTGAGTCACAGGAGCAGCAGTCTGAGCAGAGACACAGACTTCCCCCTCCACAGACACCTCCTCCAGCTCATCTGGGGGAATCCTGAGGCGTTCAGCTCAGAGACGTTTTAAAGAATTTAATGAACTAAAGACTTTTCACTTCAACTTTTCCTTTTTTAAATAATCACAGAATCATTTCACTTTCACGTCACAGAAGTCTGACACTTGATACATGTTTATGTTAAACCTGAGAAAGGTTCAAGCTTGACCAGAGACCAGCTGCACTTTGGACAGTCTCTGTAACTGCTACGATGGTGCCATAAAACCATAAACACCATAAAAACCATGGACTTTGAAATCCTTCTATATAAACCTGATCTCAGGTTAATGATTGTGTTTGTGTGGACTAAGGACAGATTCTCTCAGACTCACAGACAGTTGGAGCAGCGGCTTCATACAGAGCACAGGAGTGGACTGCTTTTGGACCTGAGACCTGGATCTGAGACCTCTGAGAACTGAGACCTGAGACCTGGATCTGGACCTCTGAGAACTGAGACCTGAGACCTGGATCTGGACCTCTGAGAACTGAGACCTGAGACCTGGATCTGGACCTCTGAGACCTCTGCTGTGGTACGTCACTTTAATCTCCTATTAACACCTATAGTTTAGTAAAGATAGAAAGAAAGATATGTGGTCCCTGAGAGAGACCAGAGAGAGACCAGAGAGAGACCAGAGAGAGACCAGAGAGAGACCAGAGAGAGACCAGAGAGAGACCAGAGAGAGACCAGAGAGAGACTAGACAGAGACTAGAGAGAGACTAGAGAGAGACCAGAGAGAGAGACCAGAGAGAGACTAGACAGAGACTAGAGAGAGACCAGAGAGAGACCAGAGAGAGACCAGAGAGAGACCAGAGAGTGACCAGAGAGAGGCCAGAGAAAGGCCAGAGAGAGACCAGAGAGAGACCAGAGAGAGACCAAAGAGAGAGATCAGAGAGAGACCAGAGAGAGACCAGAGAGAGACCAGAGAGTGACCAAAGAGAGACCAGAGAGTGACCAGAGAGAGACCAGAGAGAGACCGGAGAGAGACCAGAGAGAGACCAGAGAGAGACCAGAGAGAGACCAGAGAGAGACCAGAGAGAGACCAGAGAGAGACCAGAGAGAGACCGGAGAGAGACCGGAGAGAGACCTAGAGAGAGACCAGAGAGAGACCAGAGAGAGACCAGAGAGAGAGACCAGAGAGAGACCAGAGAGAGACCAGCGAGAGGGACCAGCGAGAGACCAGAGAGAGACCAGAGAGAGACCAGAGAGAGACCAGAGAGAGAGACCAGAGAGAGACCAGAGAGAGACCAGAGAGAGACCAGAGAGAGACCAGAGAGAGACTAGAGAGAGACTAGAGAGAGACTAGATAGAGACCAGAGAGAGACCAGAGAGAGACCAGAGAGAGACCAGAAAGAGACTAGAGAGAGAACGGAGAGAGACCGGAGAGAGACCGGAGAGAGACTAGAGAGAGACCAGAGAGAGACCAGAGAGAGAACGGAGAGAGACCGGAGAGAGACCGGAGAGAGACCAGAGAGAGACCAGAGAGAGACCAGAGAGAGACCAGAGAGAGACCAGAGAGAGACCGGAGAGAGACCGGAGAGAGACCGGAGAGAGACCAGAGAGAGACCAGAGAGAGACCAGAGAGAGACCAGAGAGAGACCAGAGAGAGAGACCAGAGAGAGACCAGAGAGAGACCAGAGAGAGACCAGAGAGAGACCAGAGAGAGAGACCATAGAGAGACCATAGAGAGGCCAGAGAGAGACTAGAGAGAGACTAGAGAGAGACTAGATAGAGACCAGAGAGAGACAAGAGAGAGACCAGAGAGAGACCAGAGAGAGACCAGAGAGAGACCAGAGAGAGACCAGAGAGAGACCAGAGAGAGACCAGAGAGAGACCAGAGAGAGAGAGAGAGAGAGAGAGACCAGAGAGAGACCAGAGAGAGACCAGAGAGAGACCAGAGAGAGACCAGAGAGAGACCAGAGAGACCAGAGAGAGAGACCAGAGAGAGACCAGAGAGAGACACGAGAGAGACCAGAGAGAGACCAGAGAGAGACCAGAGAGACCAGAGAGAGACCAGAGAGAGACCAGAGAGAGAGACCAGAGAGAGAGAGACCAGAGAGAGACCAGAGAGACACGAGGGACCAGAGAGACCAGAGAGAGACCAGAGAGACCAGAGAGAGAGACCAGAGACACAGAGAGAGACACGAGAGAGACCAGAGAGAGACCAGAGAGAGACCAGAGAGAGACCAGAGAGACCAGAGAGAGACCAGAGAGAGACCAGAGAGACCAGAGAGAGACCAGAGAGAGACCAGAGAGAGACCAGAGAGACCAGAGAGAGACCAGAGAGAGACACGAGAGAGACCAGAGAGAGACCAGAGAGAGACCAGAGAGACCAGAGAGAGACCAGAGAGAGACCAGAGAGAGACCAGAGAGAGAAACCAGAGAGAGACCAGAGAGACACCAGAGAGAGAGACCAGAGAGAGACCAGAGAGAGAAACCAGAGAGAGACCAGAGAGACACCAGAGAGAGAGACCAGAGAGACCAGAGAGAGACCAGAGAGAGCCCAGAGAGGGACCAGAGAGACACCAGAGAAAGAGACCAGAGAGAGACCAGAGAGAGACCAGAGAGAGACCAGAGAGAGAGACCAGAGAGAGACCAGAGGGAGACCAGAGAGAGACTAGAAAAAGACCAGAGAGAGACCAGAGAGAGGCCAGAGAGAGACCAAAGAGAGACACCAGAGAGAGACCAGAGAGAGACCAGAGAGAGACCAGAGAGAGACCAGAGAGACCAGAGAGAGAGACCAGAGATAGACCAGAGAGACCAGAGAGAGACCAGAGAGACCAGAGAGAAACCAGAGAGAGACCAGAGAGACACTAGAAAAAGACCAGAGAGAGACCAGAGAGATACCAGAGAGACCAGAGAAAGACCAGAGAGAGACCAGATAAACCAGAGAGAAACCAGAGAGAGACCAGAGAGAGACTAGAAAAAGACCAGAGAGAGACCAGAGAGAGACCAGAGAGAGACCAGAGAGAGACCAGAGAGACTAGAGTAAGACCAGACTAGAGTGAGACCAGAGAGACTAGAGTAAGACCAGAGAGACTAGAGTAAGACCAGACTAGAGTGAGAACAGAGAGACTAGAGTAAGACCAGAAACCAGAGTGAGACCAGAGAGACTAGAGTGAGACCAGAGAGACTAGAGTGAGACCAGAGAGACTAGAGTAAGACCAGACTAGACTGAGACCAGAGAGACTAGAGTAAGACCAGACTAGAGTGAGAACAGAGAGACTAGAGTAAGACCAGACTAGAGTGAGAACAGAGAGAGACCAGAGAGAGACAGAGAGAGAGACCAGAGAGAGACCAGAGAGAGACACGAGAGAGAGACCAGAGAGAGACCAGAGAGAGACCAGAGAGAGACCAGAGAGACCAGAGAGAGACCAGAGACAGACCAGAGAGAGACCAGAGAGACCAGAGAGAGACCAGAGAGAGACCAGAGAGAGACCAGAGAGAGACCAGAGAGAGACTAGAGAGACCAGAGAGAGACCAGAGAGAGACACGAGAGAGAGACCAGAGAGAGACCAGAGAGAGACCAGAGAGAGACCAGAGAGCCCAGAGAGAGACAAGAGAGAGACCAGAGAGAGACCAGAGAGAGAGACCAGAGAGAGACCAGAGAGACACCAGAGAGAGAGACCAGAGAGAGACCAGAGAGAGACCAGAGACAGACTAGAAAAAGACCAGAGAGAGACCAGAGAGAGAGACCAGAGAGAGACCAGAGAGAGACCAGAGAGAGACCAGAGAGAGACCAGAGAGAGAGACCAGAGAGACACCAGAGAGACCAGAGAGAAACCAGAGAGAGACCAGAGAGAAGACTAGAAAAAGACCAGAGAGAGACCAGAGAGAGACCAGAGAGAGACCAGAGAGAGACCAGAGAAACCAGAGAGAGACCAGAGAGAGACTAGAAAAAGACCAGAGAGAGACCAGAGAGAGACCAGAGAGACCAGAGAGACTAGAGTAAGACCAGAAACCAGAGTGAGACCAGAGAGACTAGAGCGAGACCAGAGAGACTAGAGTGAGACCAGAGATACTAGAGTAAGACCAGACTATAGTGAGACCAGAGAGACTAGAGTAAGACCAGACTAGAGTGAGAACAGAGAGACTAGAGTAAGACCAGAGAGACTAGAGTGAGACCAGAGAGACTAGAGTGAGACCAGAGAGACTAGAGTGAGACCAGAGAGACTAGAGTAAGACCAGAGAGACTAGAGTGAGACCAAAGAGACTAGAGTGAGACCAGAGAGACTGGAGTGAGACCAGAGGGACTAGAGTAAGACCAGAGAGTCTAGAGTAAGACCAGAGAGACTAGAGTGAGACCAGAGAGACTAGAGTAAGACCAGAGAGACTAGAGTAAGACCAGACCAGAGTGAGACCAGTGAGACTAGAGTGAGACCAGAGAGACTAGAGTGAGACCAGAGAGACTAGAGTAAGACCAGAGAGACTAGAGTAAGACCAGACTAGAGTGAGACCAGAGAGACTAGAGTAAGACCAGAGAGACTAGAGTAAGACCAGACTAGAGAGAGACCAGAGAGACTAGAGTAAGACCAGAGAGACCAGAGAGAGAGACCAGAGAGACTATAGTGAGACCAGAGAGACGAGAGTGAGACCAGAGGGACTAGAATAAGACCAGACTAGAGTGAGACCAGAGAGACTAGAGTAAGACCAGGGAGACTAGAGTAAGACCAGACTAGAACGAGAACAGAGAGACTAGAGTAAGACCAGAAACCAGAGTGAGACCAGAGAGACTAGAGTGAGACCAGAGAGACTAGAGTGAGACCAGAGAGACTAGAGTGAGACCAGAGAGACTAGAGTAAGACCAGACTAGAGTGAGACCAGAGAGACTAGAGTAAGACCAGAGAGACTACAGTGAGACCAAAGAAACTACAGTGAGACCAGACGGACTACAGTGAGACCAGAGAGACTACAGTGAGACCAGAGAGACTACAGTGAGACCAGAGGGACAACAGCGAGACCAGAGAGACTACGGCAAGACCAGAGAGAGACCAGAGAGAGACCAGAGAGAGACCAGAGATAGAGACCGGAGAGAGAGACCAGAGAGAGACCAGAGACAGACCAGAGAGAGAGACCAGAGAGAGACCAGAGAGAGACCAGAGATAGACCAGAGATAGACCAGAGAGAAACCAGAGAGAGACCAGAGAGACCAGAGAGAGACCAGAGAGAGACCAGAGAGAGACCAGAGGGAGACCAGAGAGAGACCAGAGAGAGACCAGAGAGAGACCAGAGAGAAACAAGAGAGAGAGACCAGAGAGAGAGACCAGAGAGAGACCAGAGAGAGACCAGAGCGAGACCAGAGAGAGACCAGAGAGAGCCCAGAAAGAGACCAGAGAGAGAGACCAGAGAGAGAGATCTGAGATAGACCAGAAAGAGACCAGAGAGAGACCAGAGAGAGAGACCAGAGAGAAACCAGAGTGAGACCAGAGAGAGACCAGAGAGAGACCAGAGAGAGACCAGAGAGAGACCAGAGAGAGACCAGAGAGAGATCAGAGAGAGACACCAGAGAGAGACCAGAGAGAGAGACCAGAGAGAGACCAGAGAGAGACCAGAGAGAGACCAGAGAGAGACCAGAGAGAGACCAGAGAGAAACCAGAGAGGGACCAGAGAGAGAGACCAGAGAGAGACCAGAGAGAGAGACCAGAGAGAGACCAGAGAGAGACCAGAGAGAGACCACAGTGAGACCAGAGAGAGACCAGAGAGAGAGACCAGAGAGAGACCAGAGAGACCAGAGAGACCAGAGAGACCAGAGAGAGACCAGAGAGAGACCACAGTGAGACCAGAGAGAGACCAGAGAAAGAGACCAGAGAGAGAGAGAGGAGAAAGAGAGAGACCAGAAGGAGATCAGAGGGAGAGACCAGGAAGACTCCAGATTTAGAAACCAGAGAGAGACTATAGAGAAATCTGCCAAACCAGTTGAGTCGGTTGTGACGACTTCCTCCTTGGTCTTGTGTGTTTCAGAGCAACACGACAGAGACTTCTTCAGGAACAATAAGGATCAGTCTGTCTGTGTTAGTGACCAGAAAGTAAGTACCATGTGTCTGTGTTAGTGACCAGAAAGTAAGTACCATGTGTCTGTGTTAGTGACCAGAAAGTAAGTACCATGTGTCTGTGTTAGTGATTGTTTATGAACAACTATAAACAACGACGTCACTCAAAGATCCTCCTGTAGATGGAACTGCAGAAGTGAAATGTCTGGGCTCAACCAGGACTAAACCAGGACTAAACCAGGACTAAACCAAGACTAAACCAAGACTAAACCAGGACTAAACCAGGACTAAACAAGGACTAAACCAGGACTAAACCAGGACTAAACCAGGACTAAACCAAGACTAAACCAGGACTAAACCAGGACTAAACCAGGGACTAAACCAGGACTAAACCAGGACTAAACCATGATAAAGAGGAGCTGGTCCTTGGTAAGTCCCACTCCTTGTATCAGCAGCTCACAGACACAGTGTCCTGAAGACATGGACAGAGCTCATACCAGGTGTAGATACCAGGTGTAGATACCAGGTGTAGATGATATCTGTGTGTTTGTGGACGTGACGCAGCCTATGGTGAAGGCCTCTCCAACACTGAAGCTCTCTTCTTCTGTGTCTCAGGATCCTCCACAAACTTCAGTCTGGACCTGGTCCCAGATGTGAGTCCCTCAAGAGTGACCGGTCTAAGGATGTACTATGGCACTTCAGGAGTGACCGGTCTATGGATAAACAATGGAACTTCAGGACAGTGTGAGTTTCATGGACATAAGTGTCTCAGTCTCATGGACATAAGTGTCTCTGTCTCATGGACATAAGTGTCTCAGTCTCATGGACATAAGTGTCTCAGTCTCATGGACATAAGTGTCTCAGTCTCATGGACATAAGTGTCTCAGTCTCATGGACATAAGTGTCTCAGTCTCATGAACATAAGTGTCTCAGTCTCATGGACATAAGTGTCTCAGTCTCATGGACATAAGTGTCTCTGTCTCATGGACATAAGTGTCTCTGTCTCATGGACATAAGTGTCTCAGTCTCATGGACATAAGTGTCTCAGTCTCATGGACATAAGTGTCTCAGTCTCATGGACATAAGTGTCTCAGTCTCATGGACATAAGTGTCTCTGTCTCATGGACATAAGTGTCTCTGTCTCTCCACAGAGTGGCTGCAGATGTCTCCAGTGGTCCGCACCATTGCTCTCACCTGGTCTCCATATTTAAGGTCTGTCATTCAGTCGTTTGTAGATGTTGAGCTGAAGGACTAGTTTCACACAGATGTGACTCATGTCCATGTGTCCTGTTCTCTCTTTATTATACACACACTACACAAAGCTTCAGACGCACAAAACAACACACACACAAACCTGTGACACTCTGACTTCAGGAGAAAAGACTGGATTAGTCTTTATTGTCTGTGACAATTTGTCTTCAAGGTTCAAGGTGACTTTATATGTACCCGTGGGTAGATTCTTTTTGCAGTTAAAAAAGAGAGACGCAATAGATAAGGTAAAAATAAAATAAAATAATAATATTGATAATTATAATGAAAATAGTAATAATTAAAGCCGCAAGCGGCGATGAAAGGCCTTGCCACTCTCGCGACCGCCTCCCGGGCGCCAATCCCACAAGTGTCACGTGGCGTACTCGCCGACGAATTGGCAGCCCAATCCGACCAGGATTACGTACATAAAAGCTCATTAATAGGATAAAGTGCGCCCCTAGTGATCACGTCTGGGACATGCACTCTCTGCGTAGGATAGTATTTTGCTCTAACGGACGTAAAGAATTCATTGTGCGACTTTGGTGAGGATTGGAAAAGTTAAGGTCAGAAGCCTTCCATAGGTGGCGCTATAGAGTCATATAAGGTGTGTATTTTCACACCATTACGCTCAGGCCATTGCCAACTGTTAGCTCTGTTCAGCTCTGTAGGTCTGAGCCTGTGGCCCTCAGGGCTCAGCGAAAACGGCCAAAACAAAGGCCTTATTCGCCATGGCGAGGGACGAAAACGGTGATGATTTTCTAACCTTTTTTTGATGATTGTGTAACTTCCATCCGTCCAGATTAGGAAATGACGTGGTAGAACTCTGTGTGATGAAAAACCAGGGACTAGTTCAAAGTAAGAGATGAAAAGTCAAATTAGCGGCGAAACTTCAGCCCATCATGGCCGACTTCCTGTTGGTCCCAGAGTGAGGCCCAGAGAGAGTTTTATGCTCGTCTCATAGAGATCTATCACTGATCTGAATTTCATGTACCTACTCCAAAATATGCATGCCTGGCTCCCACAGGCTTTGCAAATTTGACTTTTCCAGGGGGCGCTATCGAATCGCCTTTTGTCGTTTTTGACCCCCCATGTTCAGACTTTCGTGCCTGTCTTCAGGGTCAAAAATCAAATTGATCTTGCCGAAAAATAATAATATGAAACCGACGAATGACAGTAGGCCTCCCCAATACAATAATAATAAGGTGAAAGTGGTCCAAAGGTACAAAGTCAGGACTCAGGAGCACAGGTACACTACAGGCAGATCCTCTGTACCTGTGTGCTGCAGCACAGGGACACTACAGGCAGATCCTCTGTACCTGTGTGCTGTAGCACGGGGACACTACAGGCAGATCCTCTGTACCTGTGTGCTGTAGCACAAGGACACTACAGGCAGATCCTCTGTACCTGTGTGCTGCAGCACAGGGACACTACAGGCAGATCCTCTGTACCTGTGTGCTGCAGCACAGGGACACTACAGGCAGATCCTCTGTACCTGTGTGCTGTAGCACAAGGACACTACAGGCAGATCCTCTGTACCTGTGTGCTGCAGCACAGGTACACTACAGGCAGTGATCCTCTGTACCTGTGTGCTGTAGCACAGGGACACTACAGGCAGTGATCCTCTGTACCTGTGTGCTGTAGCACGGGGACACTACAGGCAGCGATCCTCTGTACCTGTGTGCTGTAGCACAGGGACACTACAGGCAGCAATCCTCTGTACCTGTGTGCTGCAGCACAAGGATACTACAGGCAGATCCTCTGTACCTGTGTGCTGCAGCACAGGGACACTACAGGCAGATCCTCTGTACCTGTGTGCTGTAGCACAGGGACACTACAGGCAGCAATCCTCTGTACCTGTGTGCTGAAGCACAAGGACACTACAGGCAGCGATCCTCTGTACCTGTGTGCTGTAGCACAGGGACACTACAGGCAGATCCTCTGTACCTGTGTGCTGTAGCACAGGTACACTACAGGCAGTGATCCTCTGTACCTGTGTGCTGCAGCACAGGGACACTAAAGGCAGTGATCCTCTGTACCTGTGTGCTGTAGCACAGGTACACTACAGGCAGATCCTCTGTACCTGTGTGCTGTAGCACAGGGACACTAAAGGCAGTGATCCTCTGTACCTGTGTGCTGTAGCACAGGGACACTAAAGGCAGTGATCCTCTGTACCTGTGTGCTGTAGCACAGGGACACTAAAGGCAGTGATCCTCTGTACCTGTGTGCTGTAGCACAGGGACACTAAAGGCAGTGATCCTCTGTACCCAGGCCCGTCGCAAGGGGGGTGCGAGGCCCTGTGTGAACTTGAAACGCGAGGCCCTGCCCTGACACCTTTTTCCCAGATCTCAGGTCAGTTTTCCCGGTTATAATCTTTGATTTTAGCACAGAGATCAGCACGCCGCAGCCGAGTGTCCTCGCTCCAATGCAGCGTCGGGCGCACACACACTCTGTTACGGAGCTTGGCATTACGATATTGGTCGCGGTCTTTTTAGCTGACATGGCTCTTTCGTCCTGTGGCAAAATGGCATCAACCCAAAAGATTGAGCCAAAAGGAGTCTTCTACCATGTTTCCACACACTGACAAACACACACTCCTCCTCCTCCTCCACACACTGACAACACACACTCCTTCTCCTCCACACACTGACAACACACACTCCTTCTCCTCCACACACTGACAACACACACTCCTTCTCCTCCACACACTGACAACACACACTTCTCCTCCACACACTGACAACACACACTCCTCCTCCTCCACACACTGACAACACACACTCCTTCTCCTCCACACACTGACAACACAGACTCCTTCTCCTCCACACACTGACAACACACACTCCTTCTCCTCCACAATGACAACACACACTCCTTCTCCAACACACACTCCTTCTACTCTTCCACACACTGACAACACACACTCCTTCTCCTCCTCCACACACTGATAACACACACTCCTTCTCCTCCACACACTGACAACACACACTCCTTCTCCTCCACACACTGACAACACACACTTCTCCTCCTCCACACACTGACAACACACACTCCTTCTCCTCCACACACTGACAACACACATCCTGATGCCACTAAGGCGTACGTCAGGAGCAGCGGTCGCTGTAGAACAGCGTCTGGGAATCCATCTCCAGATGTTGATGCTCTGGGTCAGGACCGGAGCTGGAGGATTTTAACCTAGTGAGCATGTTTTTAGTGGTAAGGGAAACTGGAGTACCCGGAGGAAACCTACTCAGGCACGGGGAGAACATGCAAACTCCACTCAGGAAGACCCTGTTCCGACCGGGATTCAAACCCAGGACCTTCTTGCTGAGAGGCGAGAGTGCTAACCACTCAGCCACCGTGTCAACAAGATCATGTTTCAAATCAAGATTTTCCCAACTAAAGTCAAAAGAGTCAAAACGGCAGCAAAACTCATGAAAGTAATTGGCCAGTTCACTGTCAGATACAAAGCCCTCTAAAACAATTTTTTTTTGCTTGGCCATTTTGGAGCCAGCATTGATGTTCATGCTTGTCCAGGCTGAACCATGTTGTTGTTGCTGCCATCCTATTTTCCAGTTTTGATTTGTAAGCACATTTGGCTTTAAGCATTTCAATTTTAAGTTTCTTCTTGGCTTCTTGAATACCAGGTTGTGATCCTTGCTGAAAAGCTAAAGCCCTTTTCTGTAAGCAGGACTTTACAGCTCTTGTAACCCAAGGCCTATTATTGGGGTATATTTTGACCCTTTTGGATGGTATTATCATGTCCCTTCAAAAAGCCTCATAAGAGCAGGTCATATCAGCCAAGGTGTCCAGGTCATCGTCACATGACTGAGTAAAGACATCCCAGTCCGTACAATCAAAGCATTCCTGTAGTGAAAGTACAGCATCCTGAGTCCAGACTTCTACATTCCTGGTCTCAGTTTTTACTCTCTTCAGAACGGTCTCATAAGTAGGCACTAACTGCACAAAACTATGATCTGAGGAGCTCAGTGGAGGGATTGGAAAAGCTTTGTAGGCCCCTCAATAGATCCATAGCACAAGTCCAGTGTTTTCTTCTGCCTGGTTGGCCAGGAGACATTCTGACAGAAGTTCTTAAGTTCTTTTTCAAGGCCACGTGATTAAAATCCCTGCGGATTGCCAGACGAAGCCTGGGACAGATGACATGGAACTCAGTTTCAGTTCAAGGAGCATATCTCTTGTGTATTGAAGTCTTGCAAAAGAAGATACTGCAGCTCCATTGATTTTGTTTGCCAGGAGACGAAGGAGAAGGTTTGCCAGCACAATAAAGCTGGTCACTTGCCTCTGGTTGCGTTGATAAAAGCACCAGTCCGTCACATGCACCAGTCGACCACAATAACTAAAACTAAAGTTCATAAAGTTCTTAAAATACACTCAACCAAGACACCAAGCTCTCATCCACCGCCAGTTGCAGAGTGCGCATGTCTTGGACATACAAGAAAAGAGACTCTTTGTGCTAGTTTCCACGAGATGAATCACATGTGACTTGGGTGGCATCTCTGACTGCCACCCCCCCCCCCGACCCATTTCTGGGTCGGGGGAATTAAGGGGAAGAAAATGGATGGATGGATGGATGGATGGATGGAGTCACATGTATTTCCATCTTTGATAAGAGGTTAACCCTTTAAGCGCCAGAGGTTTTTTTCCAAAACGCTCGATTTTGACATCTTAATTTCAAAAGGCTATAACTTAAAAGTGATAAGAGCTAAAGGCTTTCTGTAAATTAGAAAAATATCAAGGATGGTCCAAAGTTTATGTAGAGAATAAATCCCCCCATCTAATTTGCATATTATGACGTCATTTGGCGTTAGAAATAGTGGATTATAGAATTTTCATACAATATTTGTATTTTTCTAACTGACAGACATATATTGATCACTAGAACATGAACACACACAGAGCACACACTGTAACATTGTAAATGTTCATGAAAATAGTAAAAAATACAAATCATGGTGCTGCTGTGAGCAGTCTGCCCAGACGCGCGCCTCCAGGTGAAGCGCGTCACCGCGACCCTCCTGCTGCAGCTGTCTCCCCCACTCTCTCTCTCTCATCTCCCCTGCTCTCTCTCGTCTAACACACACAAGACAAGGCTTCTCCAACACGTTACTGTCCCGGTGATTACGGGAGGCTTGAAAATAAATATGTGGGAAGCACTTTTAGCTGAGACTTTGGCGGAAACTGCAGCGGAGGCTGGAGGTCGTGGCGCGGTGCCCCGACGTGAGTTCTAGGCTTGTTTTCCGCAAATCTAACCTGTCTCCGAACCTCCCAATGACTTTGCCTTACTCTGAGAAACACTGTTCCCACTGCAGACCCTGTGCAAAGTGTCTAAAGTTAGTGTTTGGTGCGCTATAACACTCGCAGGCTGCCCCGCAGCTGCATCGCTTCACAATGATTTCTGCACTAGTTCAACGCGGTCTTGCTCGAATATTTTCTATGGGAGCATGACGTTTTTTGGGGGGGGGGAGGTAGTCTGACATGTCTGCCAACTAGTGGCGGACTGGACGAGTGTAGACTTCCTCTGGACTTCAGCAGCTCTCGTGTCCTCTCAGACCCCACAGAGTCCGTCTCTCTGGACCTGCTGCTGGTGAACCTCCTCTCAGGGGGAGCCTGCTTCCCTCCGCTCGCCTCTGGATCACCACACGCCCCGCGGCGGCCAATCAGATCCCTGCAGAGTGCGTCTCCATGGTGACAGAGGTCCGAGGGTTCAGCGACTCTCAGAAGGAGCAGTACTTCAGGAGTAGGTTCGGAGAACAGGCCGACACAGTCCTCTCCCACATCAAGACGTCCAGAAGCCTCCACATCATGTGCCACATGCCAGTCTTCTGCTGGATCACTGCCACAGTCCTGGAGCATGTGTTGAAGAGCAGAGAGAGAGGAGAGCTGCCCAAGAGCCTGACACAGATGTACAGCCACTTCCTGGTGGTTCAGGCCAAAGTCAAGAACATCAAGTATAAAGAAGGATCAGAGACGGACCCACACTGGAGTCCAGACACCAGGAAGATGGTGGCGTCTCTGGGAAAACTGGCCTTTGAGCAGCTGCAGAGAGGAAACCTGATCTTCTACGACTGTGACCTGAGCGAGTGTGGGCTGGACGCTGCAGCCGCCTCAGTGTACTCCGGAGTCTTCACACAGGTCTTTAGAGAGGAGCCAGGCCTGTACCAGGACAAGGTCTACTGCTTCATCCATCTGAGTGTGCAGGAGTTTCTGGCTGCTCTTCACGTCCATCTGACCTTCATCAACACTGGAATTAATGTGTTGGGAGAGAAAAAGTCCATAATGTCCACGATAAAGAATTCTTTCATTGAAAAATATTTTAAATTCTACCAGACAGCTGTGGACCAGGCCTTACTGAGTCCAAACGGACACCTGGACCTGCTCCTCCGCTTCCTCCTGGGCCTTTCAGTGTCGACCAATCAGAGCCTTCTAAACGGTCTGCTGACACAGACAGGAAGTAGTTCCCAGACCAATCAGAAGACAGCAGAGTACATTAAGAAGAAGCTGAGTAAGGATGTGTCTGCAGAGAGGAGCATCAGTCTGCTCCACTGTCTGAATGAACTGAATGATTCTTCTCTGGTGGAGCAGATCCAACAGACCCTGAGGTCAAGACGTCTGTCTGAAGGACTGTCTCCTGCTCAGTGGTCAGCTCTGGCCTTCATCTTACTGTCATCAGAAGAAGATCTGGACCAGTTTGAGCTGAGCAGATACTGTGCTTCAGAGGAGGTTCTCCTGAGGCTGCTGCCAGTGGTCAAGGCCTCCACCAAAGCTCTGTGAGTAACCTTTGTTTAACACAGGATTCATTCAACTACTACATAACCATGTTTTCTGTCTCCAGACTGAGCCGCTGTGAGCTGTCAGACAGAAGCTGTGGAGCTCTGGCCTCAGTCCTCAGTTCCCAGTCCTCTAGTCTGAGAGTCCTGGACCTGAGTCACAACGACTTGAAGGACTCAGGGCTGAAGCTGTTGTCTGATGGACTGAAGAGTCCTCACTGTAAACTGGAGACGCTCAGGTCAGAGGGTTCATATGATTCACTGTTCTTACAGAACCTGTTGGTCATTGTTTTGGAAAATACCAGTGGACAAAGACAGTTAAAGATGCTGCTAAGACCATCCTTCACCTGAGTCCACCCTCGCTCCAACACACAGGTTTATGTGAAAAAAGAACAGTTTAAAGAACAGTTTAAAGAACAGTTAAAGAACAGTTTAACCCTGATAGTTTAAGGAGAGCACAAGTCCAGAAACAAAGATAACTCTGCAAACAAACACAACAAGGCTTTATCATCTGGAGGCAGAGAGCTGCTCCTCATTACAGAACAAACACCTATCTTTCTATTCACTAAAATGTGCTTCTCTGATCTGTGATATTTTAATCATAAAACACACATTAGGCCTCGCCTTAAGATCTTCTTCTCGAGTTCAAACATCTGACAGAAAAGTGTGTCTCCTTCACCAAAGTCCTTCATCTGCTCTTTTTCACCCACAGAATTACACAAGTCTGAGGACAGTGGTTTCTTTGTTGCACTTTTTTGTTAAAAAAAAAAAAAATCTAAAACAGCAGCTCTATAAAGCAAGTCTCACCAGAAGCATCTAAATGTTGCTGTATTGTTCTAAAGTCTGTAATCTTTTCTGTCTCCAGACTGAGCTGCTGTGAGCTGTCAGACAGAAGCTGTGGAGCTCTGGCCTCAGTCCTCAGCTCCCAGTCCTCTAGTCTGAGAGTCCTGGACCTGAGTCACAACGACTTAAAGGACTCAGGGCTGAAGCTGTTGTCTGATGGACTGAAGAGTCCTCACTGTAAACTGGAGACGCTCAGGTCAGAGGGTTCATATGATTCACTGTTCTTACAGAACCTGTTGGTCATTGTTTTGGACAATACCAGTGGACAAAGACAGTTAAAGATGCTGCTAAGACCATCCTTCACCTGAGTCCACCCTCGCTCCAACACACAGGTTTATGTGAGAAAAAGAACAGTTTAAAGAACAGGTTAAAGAACAGTTTAAAGAACAGTTTACAGAACAGTTTAAAGAACAGTTTAATACTGATAGTTTAACTAAAGAAGAGCACAAGTCCAGAAACAAGAATAACTCTACAAACAAACACAACAAGGCTTTATCATCTGGAGGCAGAGAGCTGCTCCTCATTACAGCACTAACACTTATCTTTCTATTCACTAAAATGTGTTTCTCTGATCTGTGATATTTTAATCATCAAACAAACATTAGGCCTCTCCTTAAGATCTTCTTCTCGAGTTCAAACATCTGACAGAAAAGTGCTGTTGTGGAGATTCTGCAGTGACCGAGAGCAAAAATAATGTAAAGAACCAAGAGCTGTAAAACAATCAAAGTGTGAGTTTATTCATTAGTAAATGTGACATATACAATGAATAACAGAACCGATACCAACACCACCTGCAGCCGTCTGAAACCGTCTGTTATAGAAATCTTTTAGTAAACCAATCTGAATTAACACCAAATAGTTATAAGTGTAAGTTATTAACTAATTCTCAACTCTGGATTCAGATACAGCAGATATTACTGTTGGCAGCAGGTCAGTGATAGATGGAGACGTGCTGCATCATGTCTTTGACCTCATCTGCAGTGCCGGCGTGGCTAATCGGGACCTATTAGGACCTACAACACACACATCAGGTCTGAGTGAGATATTAGGACCTATAACACACACATCAGGTCAGAGTGAGATATTAGGACCTATAACACACACATCAGGTCTGAGTGAGATATTAGGACCTACAACACACACATCAGGTCTGAGTGAGATATTAGGACCTACAACACACACATCAGGTCTGAGTGAGATATTAGGACCTATAACACACACATCAGGTCTGAGTGAGATATTAGGACCTACAACACACACATCAGGTCTGAGTGAGATATTAGGACCTACAACACACACATCAGGTCTGAGTGAGATATTAGGACCTATAACACACAAATCAGGTCTGAGTGAGACATTCGGGATGTTTGATATGATCATGCAGCTTATTGGACAAAATTGTTCAGCCAATAAACAGAACTATATTTGAAGCAACGAACCTGATGACGCTCACGCGGTTACATTTTCTAAAAACATTAGAACGCAACATTTTAGCAATAGTGTGTGTATAGAAATAACAATATTTAAATTATGTCTTTTAATACAAAAGGCAAATGACTTGAGAGGCAAGGAACAAATTTGAGTAGGCCAAGATAAAAACTGGTAAAAACTACCCAGGCCTATACCTGGCGCCGCGGCCGGCTTAGAAGGCCTGGGATGCCCACAGCGTCATCAGTCTACGCGCCTCTGTGTGGATCACACATCTCTCTTCGGGCTGGAGCTATGGCTGGAGCATTTTGAGGGTTTTAAAGCAGGAGTCAGGAAGGTGGCGATCTTACGGGTGTTTGTGATTTTTTGGTTTAACAGCCTCCCTGTTAAACTTAATTATATATATAATTATATATAGGGATCAGGAGCTTTATGACCCGACCTACCCGCACCCGACATGACTCATATTTTTGAGGCATCCAACCCGCCCAAAACTGCGGGTTGACCGTGGCTTTCGGGCTGACCCGCGCATCACTACCCCTTAGGTAACACGGTGCCATAGATACACAGGGCCGATGGAAACGCTCTCAAACCGAGTCGAGTCGTGCCGAGCCGAGTCGAGGCGAGTAGAGTCTGGCCCGTGGAAACAGCCAGTGATACGCAGGAACGCATGCACAACAAATATATTATATCATACAAGGCGGCCCCGACTCCACCGGGCGCGTAAAACGGACGACGTGTCCGTCCAAACGCGTCCGTTTCATCTCCGTTTCCTTTATCTCCATGAGGGTGAATGGAAGTGGCTCCACGGCCTGCAACATGCGCCATTCCGTCAACGGAGGGTGCAACGGACGCGGACGGACAAAATCGAAACAATTTTACCCGTCCGTCGACGCGTGTCGGGACCGTTTTCCATTTAAAATACAATGGAATAATATATTTACCACATTATTTAACATGTATTGATATATGCTGTAGTCCTTGGTTATAACTGTTTGTTAATGACAATGAAACAAAATGTGTGTCATTTTGTTTCATGTATTAAACTGAAATAATTGTTTCCTGATCGTAAATCTACCATTTACTTTTCGCGCAATGTTAATACGCTAAACTTTACATACAACTCGCTCTTTTAGTTCTTGCTCTGTCCCTGTCTACCTCCGAGGCGCTCTCTCCTCACCGCCGCTCCACACACACACACTGCACTTTTGCACGCCCACGCACACATGCACGCCAACAATACATTACTCCTCCATCAGCCAAACATTCATTTATTCACACAGTGTCCAAACGTGTCTACTACAAAAACAAAGCTCAGGGCTGATAAACGCACAGCCAGAGCTGCTGCTGCTGGAGCCGGTGTGGCCACTACTCGGCGGGCAGAAGCCAACGGGCGTAAACGGAGACGCGCCCGGTGGAGTTTGGTCTGACTTTCATGCCGCACGTGCCACACACACACTGGCACGCACACACACGCCTTTCCACACTCGCGCACCCTATTTCCCCGTTCCATCCATAAGTAACATCCACACGCATTATCCATTCTCTCGTCCTTCTCTCCCCTCCCCGGGTCAGAAATACATTCAAGCATACATTTACACACACATTTACACCGGTCTGTCACGCTCCTCTGGGTATGTGCGCGAGGGTCGGACCAGAAAACAATTTTCTGGTGGGTTAAATGGGAATTATGCCCATGTGTTGTGCGCAATTAAATGTACATGTTTTGAGAATATAATGATGTAATGTTTGATTGTAGAGTATATTTATCTGTGTTGTACCAATTAGGGTATGGGCCCATATTTCTTTGCCTGTTAAATGATTTGCTCAGTGGGAGGGGCCAGGAGCCGTGTTTGGCACAGTCTGCAGCTGGTTACAGAGGAGGTGACTTGAAACTTAAAGGTGACCTATGTGTCCCTGTGAACTTGTTGTTTTTGTGTGTGTGCTAATTTAACTGTAAATACGTTCTGCACTGCCTTCACCATTTTTTGCACTCTGGGAGTATAGAAAATAAACCCACCTAAGCACTGGACTCCAGAGCCAATTGCCTGTTTTATTTTTAAGCAACCCACGACAGCCAGAGGGGCGCTTGCTGCTGTTTGCTGTACGTGCTTGAACAGGATTCCAAATCCTTTGTGGCAGTGGCGTTCTGACTCCAGAGCCACTCCGGCTGCTTTGTAATAACAGCCGCTCCTTGACAACAACGCGGCAAGCACGTGCTTTCCATTTGTTTACATGTGGTTTAGTTAGCACGCCTATGCTAACAGCGCTAGCGTATCGGGCGTCCAGTTATTTGAGAAGAGAATAGTGTGGTGTGTGACAAAAATGAGGCCTAAAATCTAAAGTTTATTAAAGGGATTCTGACCCTTTAACCCTTTAAGCGCCAGAGGTTTTTTTCCAAAACACTCGATTTTGACATCTTAATTTCAAAAGGCTATAACTTAAAAGTGATAAGAGATAAAGGCTTTCTGTAAATTAGAAAAATATTAAGGATGGTCCAAAGTTTATGTAGAGAATAAATCCCCAAATCTAATTTGCATATTATGACGTCATTTGGCGTTAGAAATAGTGGATTTTAGAATTTTCATACAATATTTGTATTTTTCTAACTGACAGACATATATTGATCACTAATACATGAACACACACAGAACTCACACTGTAACATTGAAAATGTTCATGAAAATAGTAAAAAATATAAATCATGGTGCTGCTGTGAGCAGTCTGCCCAGACGCGCGGCTCCTGCGCGTCACCGCGACTCTCCTGCTGCTGCTGCTGTCTCCCCTGCTCTCTCTATCGTTTCCCCTGCTCTCTCTCTCGTCTAACACACACAAGCCAAGGCTTCTCCAACACGTTGCTGTCCCGGTGATTACGGGAGGCATGAAAATACATATGTGGGAAGCACTTTTAGCGGAGACTTTAGAGGGAGGCGGGAGGTCGCGGCGCGGCGCCCCGACGCGAGTTCTAGGCTTGTTTTCCGCAAATCTAACCTGTCTCCAAACCTCCCAATGACTTTGCCTTACTCTGAGAAACACTGTTCCCACTGCAGACCCTGTACAAAGTGTCTAAAGTTAGTGTTTGGTGCGCTATAACACTCGCAGGCTGCCCCGCAGCTGCATCGCTTCACAATAATTTCCGCACTAGTTCAACGCGGTCTTGCTCGAATATTTTGTATGGGAGCATGTCGTTTTTTGGGGCCAGGGAGGTAGTCTGACATGTCTGCCAACTAGTGGCAGGGAGTATGAATGAATTTTGACACTCAGTTGGACACACTCGGCCGTTTTTAACAGTAGCGCAGCTTGTCGACTTAAGTCGACCGTGGCGCCTAGAGGGTTAAAGACCCCAAGACCTTGGAGAAAAATTCCACAAATCGCACCCCACATTCAGACTGCCCCACTCACTCACATACTATTTTTTCAGACCTGTAGCTCTTAAGAAATTTGAATGAGAGCCAAAACAACAATGACAATTGCTACATTTTCGGCCTTTTCTCTGGGAGCGGGGGATGGGCAAAGGGATTCTGAGCCTTTTTTGACCCCAAGACCTTGGAGTAACATTATCCAGCGTCGGATTTGTTCCACGACCCTCCTGGAGCTTAATGAGCAGTTCAAAAACCAGCCCTGCTAAAGGGTAGGTTGAAAGCCTCAGACAATGTTGACTTGCCAAGCCAAACAAGGTAAATTTTGGTTCTACTGGGGGTACACTCTTGACTTTAAAATACAGTGCCTTGTGAAAGTATTCGGCCCCCTTGAACCTTTCAACATTTCGCCACATTTCAGGCTTCAAACATAAAGATATAATTTTTTTATTTTTTGTCATGAATCAACAACAAGTGGGACACAATCGTGAAGTGGAACGAAATTTATTGGATAATTTAAACTTTTTAAACAAATAAAAAACTGAAAAGTGGGGCGTGCAATATTAATCGGCCCCTTTACTTTCAGTGCAGCAAACTCACTCCAGAAGTTCAGTGAGGATCTTTGAATGATCCAATGTTGTCCTAAATGACTGATGATGATAAATAGAATGCACCTGTGTGTAATCAAGTCTCCGTATAAATGCACCTGCTCTTTGATAGTCTCAGGGTTCTGTTTAAAGCGCAGAGAGAACCATGAAGACAAAGGAACACACCAGGCAGGTCCGAGATACTGTTGTGGAGAAGTTTAAATCCGGATTTGGATACAGAAAGATTTCCCAAGCTTTAAACATCTCAAGGAGCACTGTGCAAGCAATTATATTGAAATGGAAGGAGTTTCAGACCACTGCAAATCTACCAAGACCCGGCCGTCCCTCCAAACTTTCATCTCAAACAAGGAGAAGACTGATCAGAGATGCAGTCTAGAGGCCCATGATCGCTCTGGATGAACTGCAGATAACTACAGCTGAGGTGGGGATGGTGTGTTCAGGGTGATGAGCTGTGTTGCTTTTACGCCAAACATATCGTTTTGCATTGTGGCCAAAAAGTTTGATTTTGGTTTCATCTGACCAGAGCACCTTCTTCCACATGTTTGGTGTGTCTCCCAGGTGGCTTGTGGCAAACTTTAAACGAGACTTTTTATGGATATCTTTGAGAAATGGCCACTCTTCCATAAAGGCCAGATTTGTGCAGTGCACGACTGATTGTTGTCCTACAGCTGAGGTGGTAGAGTCTGTCCATAGGACAACAGTCCATAGGATTGTTGTCCTATGGACAGACTCTCCCACCTCAGCTGTAGTTATCTGCAGTTCATCCAGAGTGATCATGGGCCTCTTGGCTGCATCTCTGATCAGTCTTCTCCTTGTTTGAGATGAAAGTTTGGAGGGACGGCCAGGTCTTGGTAGATTTGCAGTGGTCTGATACTCCTTCCATTTCAATATAATTGCTTGCACAGTGCTCCTTGAGATGTTTAAAGCTTGGGAAATCTTTTTGTATCCAAATCCGGCTTTAAACTTCTCCACAACAGTATCTCGGACCTGCCTGGTGTGTTCCTTTGTCTTCATGGTTCTCTCTGCGCTTTAAACAGAACCCTGAGACTATCAAAGAGCAGGTGCATTTATACAGAGACTTGATTACACACAGGTGCATTCTATTTATCATCATCAGTCATTTAGGACAACATTGGATCATTCAAAGATCCTCACTGAACTTCTGGACTGAGTTTGCTGCACTGAAAGTAAAGGGGCCGAATAATAATGCACGCCCCACTTTTCAGTTTTTTATTTGTTAAAAAAGTTTAAATTATCCAATAAATTTCGTTCCACTTCACGATTGTGTCCCACTTGTTGTTGATTCATGACAACAAATTTAAATTTTATATCTTTATGTTTGAAGACTGAAATGTGGCGAAATGTTGAAAGGTTCAAGGGGGCCAAATACTTTCGCAAGGCACTGTATGTCAGGTTAGGGAAGAGCGTGTCTGGGACTTTTGTGAGCCATAAGGGAGCACCACAGGGTACCATTCTGGCTCCCTTCCTCTTCACTGATTACACTGCAGAATTTGCACACAACTTTGCTACATGCCATGTACAAAAATAGGACTATAGGCAGGGGTGCACATAAGTGGTACGCATGCGTGACAAACATCAGAAATGCGTACTTTCACTTGCGTTAGTAAACGCATTTGCGTACCTCACATAGTCCTCAAATAGTGTGGCGCTCCTCCCTGGGATGACGTGGTGCAATAACATCCTCCGTTCTGACCCCGGGAGAAACTGTGGCGCTCTGACAGCTCAGCAAACGAGTGTGGTCATGTACCGAGCGTGGACCATAGACGTGGTCATGTACCGAGCGCGGACCATAGACGTGGTCATGTACCGAGCGCGGACCATAGACGTGGTCATGTACCGAGCGCGGACCATAGACGCGCGTGGTCATGTACCGAGCGCGGACCATAGACGCGCGTGGTCATGTACAGAGCGCGGACCATAGACGCGCGTGGTCATGTACAGAGCGCGGACCATAGACGCGCGTGGTCATGTACCGAGCGCGGACCATAGACGCGCGTGGTCATGTACCGAGCGCGGACCATAGACGCGCGTGGTCATGTACCGAGCGCGGACCATAGACGCGCGTGGTCATGTACCGAGCGCGGACCATAGACGCGCGTGGTCATGTACCGAGCGCGGACCATAGACGCGCGTGGTCATGTACCGAGCGCGGACCATAGACGCGCGTGGTCATGTACCGAGCGCGGACCATAGACGCGCGTGGTCATGTACCGAGCGCGGACCATAGACGCGCGTGGTCATGTACCGAGCGCGGACCATAGACGCGCGTGGTCATGTACCGAGCGCGGACCATAGACGCGCGTGGTCATGTACCGAGCGCGGACCATAGACGCGCGTGGTCATGTACCGAGCGCGGACCATAGACGCGCGTGGTCATGTACCGAGCGCGGACCATAGACGCGCGTGGTCATGTACCGAGCGCGGACCATAGACGCGCGTGGTCATGTACCGAGCGCGGACCATAGACGCGCGTGGTCATGTACAGAGCGCGGACCATAGACGTGGTCATGTACCGAGCGCGGACCATAGACGCGCGTGGTCATGTACCGAGCGCGGACCATAGACGCGCGTGGTCATGTACCGAGCGCGGACCATAGACGCGCGTGGTCATGTACCGAGCGCGGACCATAGACGCGCGTGGTCATGTACCGAGCGCGGACCATAGACGCGCGTGGTCATGTACCGAGCGCGGACCATAGACGCGCGTGGTCATGTACCGAGCGCGGACCATAGACGCGCGTGGTCATGTACCGAGCGCGGACCATAGACGCGCGTGGTCATGTACCGAGCGCGGACCATAGACGCGCGTGGTCATGTACCGAGCGCGGACCATAGACGCGCGTGGTCATGTACCGAGCGCGGACCATAGACGCGCGTGGTCATGTACCGAGCGCGGACCATAGACGCGCGTGGTCATGTACCGAGCGCGGACCATAGACGCGCGTGGTCATGTACCGAGCGCGACCGGACCATAGACGCGCGTGGTCATGTACCGAGCGCGGACCATAGACGCGCGTGGTCATGTACCGAGCGCGGACCATAGACGCGCGTGGTCATGTACCGAGCGCGGACCATAGACGCGCGTGGTCATGTACCGAGCGCGGACCATAGACCGCGTGGTCATGTACCGGCGCGGACATGTACCGAGCGCGGACCATAGACGCGCGTGGTCATGTACCGAGCGCGGACCATAGACGCGCGTGGTCATGTACCGAGCGCGGACCATAGACGCGCGTGGTCATGTACCGAGCGCGGACCATAGACGCGCGTGGTCATGTACCGAGCGCGGACCATAGACGCGCGTGGTCATGTACCGAGCGCGGACCATAGACGCGCGTGGTCATGTACCGAGCGCGGACCATAGACGCGCGTGGTCATGTACCGAGCGCGGACCATAGACGCGCGTGGTCATGTACCGAGCGCGGACCATAGACGCGCGTGGTCATGTACCGAGCGCGGACCATAGACGCGCGTGGTCATGTACCGAGCGCGGACCATAGACGCGCGTGGTCATGTACCGAGCGCGGACCATAGACGCGCGTGGTCATGTACCGAGCGCGGACCATAGACGCGCGTGGTCATGTACCGAGCGCGGACCATAGACGCGCGTGGTCATGTACCGAGCGCGGACCATAGACGCGCGTGGTCATGTACCGAGCGCGGACCATAGACGCGCGTGGTCATGTACCGAGCGCGGACCATAGACGCGCGTGGTCATGTACCGAGCGCGGACCATAGACGCGCGTGGTCATGTACCGAGCGCGGACCATAGACGCGCGTGGTCATGTACCGAGCGCGGACCATAGACGCGCGTGGTCATGTACCGAGCGCGGACCATAGACGCGCGTGGTCATGTACCGAGCGCGGACCATAGACGCGCGTGGTCATGTACCGAGCGCGGACCATAGACGCGCGTGGTCATGTACCGAGCGCGGACCATAGACGCGCGTGGTCATGTACCGAGCGCGGACCATAGACGCGCGTGGTCATGTACCGAGCGCGGACCATAGACGCGCGTGGTCATGTACCGAGCGCGGACCATAGACGCGCGTGGTCATGTACCGAGCGCGGACCATAGACGCGCGTGGTCATGTACCGAGCGCGGACCATAGACGCGCGTGGTCATGTACCGAGCGCGGACCATAGACGCGCGTGGTCATGTACCGAGCGCGGACCATAGACGCGCGCGTGGTCATGTACCGAGCGCGGACCATAGACGCGCGTGGTCATGTACCGAGCGCGGACCATAGACGCGCGTGGTCATGTACCGAGCGCGGACCATAGACGCGCGTGGTCATGTACCGAGCGCGGACCATAGACGCGCGTGGTCATGTACCGAGCGCGGACCATAGACGCGCGTGGTCATGTACCGAGCGCGGACCATAGACGCGCGTGGTCATGTACCGAGCGCGGACCATAGACGCGCGTGGTCATGTACCGAGCGCGGACCATAGACGACTGGTCATGTACCGAGCGCGGACCATAGACGCGCGTGGTCATGTACCGAGCGCGGACCATAGACGCGCGTGGTCATGTACCGAGCGCGGACCATAGACGCGCCGGTCATGTACCGAGCGCGGACCATAGACGCACGTGGTCATGTACCGAGCGCGGACCATAGACGCGCGTGGTCATGTACCGAGCGCGGACCATAGACGCGCGTGGTCATGTACCGAGCGCGGACCATAGACGCGCGTGGTCATGTACCGCGCGACAGTACCGAGCGCGGACCATAGACGCGCGTGGTCATGTACCGAGCGCGGACCATAGACGCGCGTGGTCATGTACCCAGCGCGGACCATAGACGCGCGTGGTCATGTACCCAGCGCGGACCATAGACGCACGTGGTCATGTACCGAGCGCGGACCATAGACGTGCGTGGTCATGTACCGAGCGAGGACCATAGACGTGGTCATGTACCAAGCGCGGACCATAGACGCGCGTGGTCATGTACCCAGCGAGGACCATAGACGTTGTCATGTACCCAGCGCGGACCATAGACGCGCGTGGACATGTACCGAGCGCGGACCATAGACGCGCGTGGTCATGTACCGAGCGAGGACCATAGACGTGGTCATGTACCAAGCGCGGACCATAGACGCGCGTGGTCATGTACCCAGCGAGGACCATAGACGTTGTCATGTACCCAGCGCGGACCATAGACGCGCGTGGTCATGTACCCAGCGCGGACCACAGACGCGCGTGGTCATGTACCGAGCGCGGACCATAGACGCGCGTGGTCATGTACCGAGCGAGGACCATAGACGTTGTCATGTACCCAGCGCGGACCATAGACGTGGTCATGTACCGAGCGCGGACCATAGACGCACGTGGTCATGTACCGAGCGCGGACCATAGACGCGCGTGGTCATGTACCGAGCGCATACCATAGACGCACGTGGTCATGTACCGAGCGCGGACCATAGACGCGCGTGGTCATGTACCGCGCGCGGACATGTACCGAGCGCGGACCATAGACGCGCGTGGTCATGTACCCGCGCGCGGACATGTACCGAGCGCGGACCATAGATGCGCGTGGTCATGTACCGAGCGCGGACCATAGACGCGCGTGGTCATGTACCGAGCGCGGACCATAGACGCACGTGGTCATGTACCCAGCGCGGACCATAGACGCGCGTGGTCATGTACCGAGCGCAGACCATAGACGCACGTGGTCATGTACCGAGCGCGGACCATAGACGCGCGTGGTCATGTACCTGCGCGCGGACATGTACCGAGCGCGGACCATAGACGCACGTGGTCATGTACCGAGCGCGGACAATAGACGCGCGTGGTCATGTACCGCGCGCGGACATGTACCGAGCGCGGACCATAGACGCACGTGGTCATGTACCGAGCGCGGACCATAGACGCGCGTGGTCATGTACCGAGCGCAGACTATAGACGCGCGTGGTCATGTACCGCGCGCGGACATGTACCGAGCGCGGACCATAGACGCGCGTGGTCATGTACCGAGCGCAGACCATAGACGCACGTGGTCATGTACCGAGCGCGGACCATAGACGCGCGTGGTCATGTACCGCGCGCGGACATGTACCGAGCGCGGACCATAGACGCGCGTGGTCATGTACCGAGCGCGGACCATAGACGCACGTGGTCATGTACCCAGCGCGGACCATAGACGCGCATGGTCATGTACCGAGCGCGGACCATAGACGCGCGTGGTCATGTACCGCGCGCGGACATGTACCGAGCGCGGACCATAGACGCACGTGGTCATGTACCGAGCGCGGGTCATGTACCGCGCGCGGACATGTACCGAGCGCGGACCATAGACGCACGTGGTCATGTACCGAGCGCGGACCATAGACGCGCGTGGTCATGTACCGAGCGCGGACCATAGACGCGCGTGGTCATGTACCGCGCGCGGACATGTACCGAGCGCGGACCATAGACGCGCGTGGTCATGTACCGAGCGCAGACCATAGACGCACGTGGTCATGTACCGAGCGCGGACCATAGACGCGCGTGGTCATGTACCGCGCGCGGACATGTACCGAGCGCGGACCATAGACGCGCGTGGTCATGTACCGAGCGCGGACCATAGACGCACGTGGTCATGTACCCAGCGCGGACCATAGACGCGCGTGGTCATGTACCGAGTGCGGACCATAGACGCGCGTGGTCACGTACCGCGCGCGGACATGTACCGAGCGCGGACCATAGACGCGCGTGGTCATGTACCGCGCGCGGACATGTACCGAGCGCGGACCATAGACGCGCGTGGTCATGTACCGCGCGCGGACATGTACCGAGCGCGGACATGTACCGAGCGCGGACCATAGACGCGCGTGGTCATGTACCGAGCGCAGACTATAGACGCGCGTGGTCATGTACCGAGCGCGGACCATAGACGCACGTGGTCATGTACCCAGCGCGGACCATAGACGCGCGTGGTCATGTACCCAGCGCAGACCATAGACGCACGTGGTCATGTACCGAGCGCGGACCATAGACGTGGTCATGTACCGAGCGCGGACCATAGACGTGGTCATGTACCGAGCGCGGACCATAGACGTGGTTATGTACCGAGCGCGGACCATAGACGTGGTCATGTACCGAGCGCGGACCATAGACGCGCGTGGTCATGTACCGCGCGCGGACATGTACCGAGCGCGGACCATAGACGCGCGTGGTCATGTACCGCGCGCGGACATGTACCGAGCGCGGACCATAGACGCACGTGGTCATGTACCGAGCGCGGACAATAGACGCGCGTGGTCATGTACCGCGCGCGGACATGTACCGAGCGCGGACCATAGACGCACGTGGTCATGTACCGAGCGCGGACCATAGACGCGCGTGGTCATGTACCGAGCGCAGACTATAGACGCGCGTGGTCATGTACCCAGCGCGGACCATAGACGCGCGTGGTCACGTACCGAGCGCGGACCATAGACGCACGTGGTCAGCTCTCAAATTCTTGTTAATCTGCAACAGAGGCAGAGATATCAATCATTCTGTAGACGTTGAATTTCAAGAAAACTTCAGGTTTTGGAGGAGGTTCTAAAATCAGCCATAGATTTTACAGGTCTGTTCTGGATTATCTGAGCTGATCTAAACTTTAGCATTAAAAAGAAGCAAGTATAAAATCTCTTAAGAACCGTGCGACAAATGAGTACCAAACACCATCTCCTGGTACTCAGCTGAGTACCTCACTGAAAAAGTTGTGTGTACCCCTGACTATAGGACTAGAATACAGAGTCCTTTATACTTACCTCTTATAGCCAAATGTTGAACTTTTACACCTCTTTTATTATTACTTTCAAGATTGAGTTGTTATACTTTTATTGACGCTAGAGTCAGAGATTTTGTTTTATTTTTCTTAGTATTACTATTGTTCACTTAACTTGTGCCGTGTGCTCCTCTCTCCTACTGTTCTATAACTTGTGATGCAACACTGAAAGTTCCCCACTGTGGGACAAATAAAGTATCTCTTAATCTTAATACTTGGACGATACCGCTGTTGTGGTATGTGGGGGGCACAGGGAGGAGAGTACAGGGAGGAGAGTACAGGGAGGCGGTGGCTGATGGTCTGATTCTTAATGCGTCGAAGAACAAGGAGATGATCATTGACTTTCACAAGAGCCCTTCCCATCTACTGGTCACACTAAATGGACAGGAAATACATACAAATACATTGGAGTCCACCTAGACCGCAGACTGGACTGGTCATCTCAGGTCAGAGCAGAGGTCCTTTGACGTGAGAAGTCAGATGTTGCACAAATTTTACTACTCTGTTGAGCTGTGTTCTTTGGGGTCATGTGTTGGTGGCAGTCTTACCTCAGAGAGTAACCGGCTTAACAGTCTGATCAGGAAATGTGTTTCCATGATGGGAAAAAGTGTGGACTCTGTGGGAGCTGTGCTAGAGAGAAGGATGAGGGCTGTCACACTGTACAACAGACCTGGATGAGTCTTCTATTGCTGGACACCTGAATTTCTCCTATGAGGGATCAATAGAGAATCTATATCTGAATAAAAAAAACACTGTTGTTAATATTTACTTTAGAACAGCATATATTTAGGAATTGCGGTCAAATAACTGAATAAATCCACAACAATACAGTAACTTGTCAATGTTCTGACCCTTTACATTTTTACAAACAGAAGATACTCATTACAGTGGGGGTCCAGAGTCATTCACATGTTAATTTTGAGGGTTGCAGCTAATAAAAAGTTTGGGAACCCTTGTTTTACAGAATTGTGACACACCTGTGACACACCTGCTATACCAACTTTCTTTTGTTCAATGCGATACATATGCAAATTTGACAAAACAATATTGGACCATAGCGTGAAGCCTATTGCTTTCTTCAAATCAATTTTGACTTGTGGCAGTGTTGAATGGGAAGAAAACCATAGTGGTGCTTACAATGGTATAGAGCAGGGGTCGGCAACGTTTGTGACATGGAGTGCCAGTTTGAAATTTTCTTCTCATCTAGTGTGCCATTACCATTGATAAACGCAAAGTTAAAATATGACACAAAATACATAAACATTTCCAATATACCTGGATTTTTTTTCTCAACAATAACAGTATCTGTATTCAAAATAATTTAGCCACATCAACATTTCAAAGATTGAAAAAACAGCTAGTGTAGCATATATCAATATTAAGTCCAGTAAACTGATTGTATTTGGGTTCAGACCAGAAGCTAGGATTCGGCTCACAGAGGGAGAGGTGTTTAAAATCACAGATAACAAAGACAGTGGTATGGTCCAGATGTGAATTATGTTCAAAGATAGATATTAGGGGTGCAACGGTGTGAAAAAAAATCACGGTTCGGATCGTACCTCGGTTCAGAGGCCACGGTTCGGTTCATTTTTCCAAAAAAAAAGTTTTGTCTATTTAATAAACAAGGCTCCTGTGGACTCACCACCTGCAGGAGGATCAGTGAGGGGCTGGTGCTCTGTGTACTGGGTGCAGCTCTGACTGCCACCCCCCTGACCCAGAAATGGATTAAGGGGAAGGAAATGGATGGATGGATGGAAGGCATATTCCATCCATCCAATTATGTCTTTTTAACATAATTAATGAAAAACAACACAAAGTGCAACATAAGAAGGCACTTTATGAGGGTATTTACCTTCATACATTAAACCACCTGATTCTCCCGAGGAGGCGCTCCATCCTGGGCCCAGCCTCATTCACTGCATTTATTTAATTTTTGGCATTATCAGTTGTGACTGGGATATTAGTACTGGGCCTTTGTCTTCCATTCCTCCACTGCTGTGTCAGTACCTGCGCTGTGTGCCTGTGTGACTGTCGTAGAGGGGGCGTGTCTGCAGTGCCAGACTTTTCATCTCCCAGTCTGCAGTGATGAAGTGAGCGGTTATCGTAACATCTCATGGATCAACCGCTCATAGATCTATTATACTGTATGTTCCACGGGACGTCCAAGCGTCAGTCGTGAGCGCAGCTGAGGATGTGCGGGAGAGTTGGATCGATCGTATTTACTCTTTTAAAAAGATTTGCGGACTTTACGTCTGCCATCTTGGATTCCTCTCGCTGCTTCATGAGAGAAGCTTGAGAAGGCAGTGCAAACCCCACGTAACACCGGCAATCCTGATTGGTCGATTAAAAAATAATCTGGGGAAGGCGTACGCTATGGCGTCGATACCAGACCCATGTCGTTCAGCCAAACGCCTCTGGTGGAGCATGGCGGTCCGGTTGAGAGTTGGGTTTGGCAGATAGGTTTGAAAAGGTGGATCGTGTACTTTGCAGTAATCCAGTTCAGGTTATTGTCTCAGTTTGTGGTGGTGTGTGGGGGAGCAAAGACTGCTCGCCTCCTACCACACTGTAGGGTTGACAATCTCTAGGTTTTCGGCCTGGGGCCGTGGGCGGCACGGTGGCGGAGTGGTTAGCACTCTCGCCTCTCAGCAAGAAGGTCCTGGGTTCAAATCCCGGTCGGACCAGGGCCTTTCTGAGTGGAGTTTGCATGTTCTCCCCGTGTCTGCGTAGGTTTCCTCCGGGTACTCCGGTTTCCCCTACCACTAAAAATATGTACAATAGGTCTGGCGTGCGCCTCGTGTACTGACCCCGCTCCCATCTCTGTGTGGAGTGAGAGACAAATGCCCAAAATTAACGATTGTAAACCGCTTTGAGACTCAGATTTGCAGTGAAAAGGTGGTATATAAATAAAGATTACTACTATTACTATCTGTATAAAAGACACCTGTCCACAGCCTCAAACAGTCAGACTCCAAACTCCACTATGGCCAAGACCAGAGAGCTGTCGAAGGACACCAGGAAAAGAATTGTAGACCTGCACCAGACTGGGAAGAGTGAATCTACAATAGGCAAGCAGCTTGGTGTGAACAAATCAACTGTGGGAGCAATTATCAGAAAATGGAAGACATACAAGACCACTGATATTCTCCCTCGATCTGGGGCTCCACACAAGATCTCATCCCGTGGGGTCAAAATGATCATGAGAACGGTGATCAAAAATCCCAGAACCACACGGGGGGACCTGGTGAATGACCTGCAGAGAGCTGGGACCAAAGTAACAAAGGTTACCATCAGTAACACACTACGACGACAGGGAATCAAATCCTGCAGTGCCAGACGTGTCCCCCTGCTGAAGCCAGTGCATGTCCAGGCCCGTCTGAAGTTTGCCAGAGAGCACATGGATGATACAGCAGAGGATTGGGAGAATGTCATGTGGTCAGATGAAACCGAAGTACAACTGTTTGGTATAAACTCAACTCGTCGTGTTTGGAGGAAGAAGAAGACTGAGTTGCATCCCAAGAACACCATACCTACTGTGAAGCATGGGGGTGGAAACGTCATGCTTTGGGGCTGCTTTTCTGCTAAGGGGACAGGACGACTGATCCGTGTTAAGGAAAGAATGAATGGGGCCATGTATCGTGAGATTTTGAGCCAAAACCGCCTTCCATCAGTGAGAGCTTTGAAGATGAAACGTGGCTGGGTCTTCCAGCATGACAATGATCCCAAACACACCGCCCGGGTGTAAGAATCATTTGAAAGTCCTGGAGTGGCCTAGCCAGTCTCCAGACCTCAACCCCATTGAAAATCTGTGGAGGGAGTTGAAAGTCCGTGTTGCTCGGCGACATCCCCGAAACATGGAGGAATGGGCCAAAATACCAGCTACTGTGTGTGCAAACCTGGTAAAGACCTTTAGTAATCGTTTGACCTCTGTTATTGCCAACAAAGGTTATATTACAAAGCATTGAGTTGAATTTTTGTTTTTGACCAAATACATATTTTCCACCATAAATTACAAATAAATTCTTAAAAAATCCTACAATGTGAATTCCTGGATTTTTTTTCACATTCTGTCTCTCACAGTTGAAGTGTACCTACGATGAAAATTACAGACAAGTGGGAGAACTTGCACAATCGGTGGCTGACTAAACACTTTTTTGCCCCACTGCATATTAATACTTTTGGTTCAAGAGCACACAAGCAGATTTCAGGCTCTGGTAACCATACATGAGCACATGAAAAGGCATAGTCGCCTACACAGGGAAACAACATGATGAGAACAACAACATTCGAGTTCAACATCGCTAGCGCTAGCATTCTAGCTCTGTGCAGTACAAAAATGCATAAACTCACCAGTTCCCTCTTTGATTTCACACACACAGTGATAACAGCGTGTCACAGTGATTGTAGGAGGTGTCTGCAGTGAATGGCACACCAGTTACTACTTTGAATGTGCAAAAAGAAGTTTAAATCGTGCATACACCTGCAGCTCCTGGCTCCACCCACAGCTACACACGGTGTGTGTGTGAGGGAAGCAAGCAGCTTATCCCCGCGGTGGTGTCCGCTGGGTCCTAGTGCCGGCCTCAAAAAGCGCTCAGACAGACTTATTTTTAAAACAGGACAGATACAGTGAGAATAATGCGGAGGTGCCGGCGTGCCAGTGTTTATCCCGCTGCGTGCCACATGTGTAAAAAAAATATAGAAGTAGCTGAATACACATCAAGTCGGAGTGAGATATTGGGACCTACAACCCACACACTCACATCAGGTCTGAGGGCACGGTCACATAGGCTTTTACAAACGAACCAGGCCAAGTGGCCCGGATTGCCGCAGCAGGGTGTGAAGACGGCCTGCGGTCACATGAACATGTATTACAAACGTGCCAGGCTGTAGTACAACGCCCGGTCCAGCTGGTGGCGATAATAATAACTTCAGCGACTACCACGTTGTCCGAGCTGACTTTTCCGCTTCTCTTCCTGTTTACATTTTGCTACTGCAGCTAACAGGCTCCAGCTGCAACGTGCTGTTAGCATCAGAGCAACGTGAACAAGTGTGAGATATGTCTTTCCCCAAAATGCAGCGGTGGGAGATGTGTGTGTGTGTGTGCGGGCGCGCCGCGGACACGGGAGCGCGCCGCGGACATGGGAGCGCGCCGCGGACACGGGAGCGCGCCTCTATAGGCAGCGACCGGAGCAAAGCAACCAGAGGATATAAGTGTGTGTGTGTGTGTGTGTGTTTATGTGTGTGTGTGTTCTGGCGAATAAATAGAGACTGATTCTTGAATGTCTGAAGTGTTATTGCAATAGCACCACACTGAGAGCGAGGGTCAGGGCAGATAGTAACATATGTGTGCACGTGTGTGTGCGCGCCGCGGACACAAGTGCACACACACACACACTTCAGCAACGAGCGTACGAGCGCCGAGAAATGAATGAATGAGAATGAAAAGTGTGGAGCAAAGCGATCGGAGGCAGGGAAGTTACAAATGTGTGTGTGTGTTCTGGTGATTAAATAAAGACTGATTCTTTAATGTCTGAAGTGTTACTGCGATAACACCACTGAGAGCAGGGTCAGGACAGAGGGAGTTATACTCGTAGGAAACGCTTTTCTTTGGCCTTGCAGCCACACACTCCCTGTGCCCCTCGGTCTGGGGCTTATATGAAAGGTTTAACAGAAGCGGAGAATATAAGAAAGTGCAGGAGAGACGTGTGTGAAAATGCGTGTCACAGGAAGACGTGTAATGTGACGCAAGCAGGGACGTGCAGTCAGGGGAGGCAGAGCCTCACCTGCCATTATTGGAAACTAATAATTATTTTAGTTTAAAAATATAATTTATATCCACTGTCCTATGCTTTTAATGTATATTCGGCACGGTTCCCATCAGTTTTGATCATTTCTGAAGTCAAAATCGCCGAAATCCCGTTATTCCTATTCAAAGAGACGAGGTGAGGCAGCGCTCCTGCGTGCCTCACCCCAGACTGCTCCCTCACAGTGTGTGTGTGTGTGTCTGAGTGCACTCAGCTCGTGCAGTTGATATATCACCGTTTGTTTCAAATATCCTGCTTTAAAAACATTTTTTAAACTCCTCTTAGTGTTTAGTAGTGTATTGCACGTATGTGTGTACAATTTATATTTAGTTTAAGTCTTTTGATCGTAGATGAACACACAAGGAAAAAGCTTGGCGTGAGGCAGGCGGTATCTGTGCCTCACCGCTAGGGGTGATAGTGAGCATAAAGTTCATACCAGAGTTGCTAACAAACAATCAGCCCAAAATGCTATTTCTTTTGCTGGAAAATGGATGATTTGAATGAAGATTTTTTTTCTCAATTGGACTTTCAAACAAAGAAAGAATTAATATAGACTGGGAGACCACCACTGGACTTACGAGGTTAGTCCGGCTGCGGGGGAGGAGTTTGTTAATCTGTGTTTTATGTTGAACATTGACAGATACCGGCAAAGTAGTGCTTTTCCGAAAAACACTGATTCAAACACTGCTCAAGAGTTCTGCAACTTGTTTAAATTATTGTTTATGTTCCTCGCGTCTCTCTCTCCTCGCGTCTCTCTCTCCTCGCGTCTCCGTCTCTCTCTGCTCCTCGCGTCTCCGTCTCTCTCTGCTCCTCGCGTCTCCGTCTCTCTGCTCCTCTCTGTCTCTCTCTGCTCCTCGCGTCTCCGTCTCTCTGCTCCTCTCTGTCTCTCTCTGCTCCTCTCTCCTCGCGTCTCTCTCTCCTCGCGTCTCCGTCTCTCTCTGCTCCTCGCGTCTCCGTCTCTCTGCTCCTCTCTGTCTCTCTCTGCTCCTCGCGTCTCCGTCTCTCTGCTCCTCTCTGTCTCTCTCTGCTCCTCGCGTCTCCGTCTCTCTGCTCCTCTCTGTCTCTCTCTGCTCCTCTCTCCTCGCGTCTCTCTCTCCTCGCGTCTCTCTCTCCTCGCGTCTCTCGCACCTGCGCTTCTTAAAGATGTTGTTTGATGCGGAGCAGAGTCAGCAGCTAGATTTGTTGTGAGATTATTAAAAGAAGCTGGTTCTCTTATCTTTACAGTATATAAAGTTTGTGGATGTCATTGCATTGGTGATTAAATGCTATTTTATTTGAATAATGATTGTAAATCTGACTTTTAAAGTCAGTGCCTCCCCAATCACAAACCTCACCGCACGTCCCTGGACGCAAGATATCAACCCCCCACCACTCCCCACTCCCCACCACCCGCCACACTGACCCCCCTCATCTGTGCTGGGAAACGGGCCCTGGCCGCAGTTTTTAATAGAGCCTGGGCTCGATTACAGGAATCGAGCCTGGGCCCGTTTGCCGCGGTCACATGGAACCTAAAGCCGGGATCAGACCACGAAGCGGGCCCTGGCACGCTTTAACCGGGCTTTAGGCTGCGCATGTGACCGCAGCCTAAGTGAGGTATTAGGACCTACAACACACACATCAGGTCTGAGTGATATATTAGGACCTACAACACACACATCAGGTCTGAGTGAGATATTAGGACCTATAACACACACATCAGGTCTGAGTGAGATATTAGGACCTACAACACACACACATCAGGTCTGAGTGAGATATTAGGACCTACAACACACACATCAGGTCTGAGTGAGATATTAGGACCTACAACACACACATCAGGTCTGAGTGAGATATTAGGACCGACATCACACACATCAGGTCTGAGTGAGATATTAGGACCTATAACACACACATCAGGTCTGAGTGAGATATTAGGACCTACAACACACACATCAGGTCTGAGTGAAATATGAGGACCTACAACACACACATCAGGTCTAAGTGAGATATCAGGACCTACAACACACACATCAGGTCTGAGTGAGATATTAGGACCTACAACACACACATCACGTCTGAGTGATATATTAGGACCTACAACACACACATCAGGTCTGAGTGAGATATTAGGACCTACAATACACACATCAGGTCTGAGTGAGATATTAGGACCTATAACACACACATCAGGTCTGAGTGAGATATTAGGACCTACAACACACACATCAGGTCTGAGTGAGATATCAGGACCTACAACACACACATCAGGTCTGAGTAAGATAGTAGGACCTACAACACACACATCAGGTCTGAGTGAGATATCAGGACCTACAACACACACATCAGGTCTGAGTGAGATTAGGACCTACAACACACACATCAGGTCTGAGTGAGATAGTAGGACCTACAACACACACATCAGGTCTGAGTGAGATAGTAGGACCTACAACACACACATCAGGTCTGAGTGAGATATGAGGACCTACAACACACACATCAGGTTTGAGTGAGATATTAGGACCTATAACACACACATAGATCAGGTTGAATGACAGATAGAACTGAAGCAAGTTTTTAAAATGGAAAGGAACAAAATCAAGGGCGGAGCAGAAAAGATTAGAATAAAAAACGGAAAGCTCTTGAAGCTGAAGCAGCCAAATGTGCAAAGTTGGTAGTTATTTTCTAGAAAAAGTGCTCCGTCGATGAAGAGGCATCAGACCGCGGTAAGCTAGCAAAAAACCATGCAAAACACTGTGGCAAAACATGACAATGTGATTCCCTAAATGATTAGCATTCCGTCAATTACATTTATTGCTTCTTAGGTCCTCAGATACAACAATCGTCCATTCATATTAATGAAGAGCCTCGGGAACGGGCAGGTAAAGACCAAAAAGAAGATTTTATTTTTAATCAAATTTGACTAAGCCTTTTAAGGCCGTGAATTTATTTATTTCATAATGTATAATGTATATTGCATAAATAACATTTTTAACTTCTTTGTACATTAGGAAAGTAACAGTTGAATATTTTGTGTGTGTGTCAAAAGATGTGAAGAAGATGACATGTCTGGGATCGCGTCTTTCATTCAGACAGAAGACATGTTTTATTGTCGATGGTAGAGACAGCACGAACAACACGAACAACAGAATGCAAGTGTATTATACAGAGCGGAGGCATGGAGACCTCCAATCAGCAGCTGCCACAGTGCCATGTAGCTTGGCCTTCAGATAGACACAACAAGGGAAAAGTACTGGCTTCTGCACATTGATAGAATCCAATCCAATCCAATCCACTTTATTTATATAGCACATTTAAACAACAGTTACGTTTCCAAAGTGCTGCACAAAAGAGTATAAAATAAATAACAACTTATCCTTAGCTTCACCAAGTAAAAAAGAATAAAAATATATAAAACAGATTAAAATCATAAATAGAAATAAAATAAAATAAAAACACAGAGGACCACACAACTCATGCAGTGTTAAAAGCCAAAGAGTAAAAGTGGGTCTTAAGACGAGACTTAAAACACTCTACTGTGGGGGCCATCCGGACATGGAGGGGAAGAGCGTTCCAGAGCTTAGGGCCGACCACAGAGAAGGCTCTGTCCCCCCGGGTTTTAAGTCTCGCGTTAGGGACCACGAGCTGGAGCTGGCTCTCGGACCTCAGGGCGCGCGCAGGAGTGTAAATTTGGATGAGGTCCGAGATGTAATCAGGGGCCTGTCCATGCAAAGATTTAAAAACAAACAGTAACATTTTAAAATCAATTCTAAAATGAACAGGGAGCCAGTGCAAAGACGCGAGTACAGGGGTGATGTGTTCACGCTTTCTGGTCCCCGTTAAAAGTCGTGCTGCTGCGTTCTGGACCAACTGCAACCGGGAGAGGGTTTTCTGATTGACACCAGCATAAAGTGCGTTGCAGTAGTCCAGACGACTGGAAATAAAAGCATGCACAACCTGTTCTAACAAGTTAAAAGATAAGAATGGCTTCACTTTTGATAAAAGCCGAAGATGATAAAAACACGATTTTAAAACGCCATTAACTTGTTTGTCAATTTTAAAATCACTGTCTATAGTGACGCCAAGGCTGGTGACTTTGGAACGCACATAATTTCCTAGTGGTCCCAAGTCAGTAAGGGCCGGTCCAAATGTTAAAATTTCCGTTTTTCCCTCATTCATTACTAAAAAATTCTGGGCTAACCAAGCCTTGACGTCACATAGACAGTTGAGCAGGGGCGTCAGGGGGGCATGGCCTCTCGAAATTGGCATATAAATTTGGCAGTCATCTGCATAAAAGTGATAGGACACTCCGTGTCTGTTAAAAATCTCCCCAAGTGGGAGGAGATAGAGTGCAAAAAGGATAGGTCCCAAGATAGATCCTTGAGGGACACCACAATAAAGTGAAGTAGAAGAAGATGTGGCATCCCCCAGCCTGACTGAGAAAGACCTCTCCGACAGGTAGGACCTGAACCACTCCAAAGCAGTCCCCCTGACGCCCACACAATCCCTCAGGCGGTCTAAAAGAATTGTGTGGTCCACAGTGTCAAAAGCAGCAGTAAGATCTAAAAGCACTAAAATGGTGGAGCCTCCAGAATCAGTCAACAAAAGCAAATCATTAAAAACCTTTAAAAGTGCAGATTCAGTACTGTGCAAAGCTTTATATCCAGACTGAAATGGGTCTAAAGTGCTGTTTTCATTTAAAAAAGGTTGCAGTTGTGCCAAAACACATTTCTCCAATATTTTTGAAACAAAGGGTAGTTTTGAAATGGGGCGATAATTTGATAAAACCATGGGATCAAGACCTGCTTTTTTTATCAAAGGCTCAACAACAGCGCTTTTACAAAAGGAAGGCACATTGCCAGTTAGCAAGCTGCTGTTGATGATGTCCCTCACAGAAGAGCCAATAGTGCCCCAAACCTCTTTAAAAAAGCGAGGAGGGACTGGGTCCGTGGGACAGGACGAAGGTTTGAGTTTGCTCATCATCTCAGTCAACACAGACATGGACACTGACACAAACTCACTAAAAACGGCAGAACATCGAGTAGCCATGTTAAAACTCAATGATGAAGGAGCTAGATTGGCTAAATAGAAGCAACCTTGTCATTAAAAAAGGAGACAAATCGTTCACACGTTTCATTAGTTATCTCCAGTGAAGTGGCTGGATTCGGATTAAAAACAGAACTAATAGTTTTAAAAAGAGTACGTGGCTTACTAATGCTATTTGTAATCAATTCTGAAAGATAGTTTGTTTTCTCAGCTTTAACCACACTTTGGTAGTCCCGGCACTTTTCTATAAGAATTTGGTAAGAAACCTCCAAGTGATCCCTATTCCACCTACGCTCCGCCCTTCGCCACTCACGCCGAGCTGCACGCGTGGTGTCATTGAGCCAAGGCTCCTGTTTTTGTTTTGGACAAATAGCTCTAACCGGCGCTATACTGTCCAGGATCCTAGAGCATGTGGACATAAAAGAGCACATTAATTGTTCAGTGTCTGGGGATACAACAGAGTGGGAAAAACTCTGCGGTGACACAGTGAACAGAGGAGAAAAGGCGGCTGCAGTGTCAGACTTAATAACACGCCCATGACGCACAGCAGGTGGCTTTACGTCAGGGTACAGTCTTAAACTGAACATAACAGGACTGTGATCAGAAAACACAGCATTACCAACAACAAGTTTGTCAACAGTAAAACCATAAGACAGTACAAGGTCTAAAATATGCCCGTGAACCTGTGTGGGGACAGTAACGTGCTGTGTCAAATTAAAAGCTTCAATCAAGTCCAAAAAGTCTCTGGCCATGGGCTTAGATGGACAAGAAACGTGTATATTAAAATCTCCGACAATTAAAATCCTGTCATAGCGCACCAGACTAGAAGAAACAAACTCAGTAAAGTCTTTTATGAAATCTTTGCTGTGTTTTGGTGGTCTGTAGATAACGGCGCAAAGTGCAGGATCAGTCTGTCGCAGCTCGAAACAGCTGAGTTCAAATGAGTTAAAAGACCACTCTGTAATCACTTTGTGATGAACGCTTTCTTTTAAAATTGTTGCTATGCCTCTACGCCAGTGACTCTCGGTGAGCTAATAAAAGTACAGTCTGGAGGCAATAGCTCAGAGAATGCAGCAGACTCACCAGTGCGGATCCAAGTTTCTGTCAAGAACAGTACATCCAGAGAGCGCGATGTGAAAAAGTCCCGGAGGATGAATGTCTTGTTCACCACGGACCTCGCATTCACGAGTGCGCAGCTCATGGACGCCGTGGACACACGCGAGGCCCGCCTCAGCGACTGGAGATTGCGCAGGGACACACTGGCCGAGCCCCGGTGAGAAGAGCGGAGAGGACGCAGTGCGCAGGGATCCTCCCGCTGTCCGATAATAGGCACCAACCAAGTCCGTGCCGGTCCAAGCGCGCGCCGGGAGAGATAGCGGCTGAGACAGCCTCTGTAGTCCCGTGGAAGTGAGGAGGACCACGCCATGCCAGGATACCGTGCCAGCCAAGCTTTCACCTGCACCAGGCGGCCAGATCGTACTCCTCGGCGTTTACGCTTCCTGGGCAGCGGCGCATTTACCTGGAGGAGGTAGTCAGGCAGGTCGCAAAGGTAAAAGGAACCCGACTCTTTAGCACTGTAAAGTGCACATGATTGCACTGTTTCTTTTATGTTTAACAACTCCTGACGTTCATACACCAGAAGTGAGTTGATGGTCCTTGGAATAAACGTTAAAACAGTAATAAAATAGATAAAACTCAGCAGAGACAAGCGGCGTACCAGACACACCGCCGCCATCTTGCATCAATGCAAGAATGATGAGTTTAACTTTAACAAAAGTTGCTTAAAAGTGTTATGAAATCTCACATTCCCCCCTCTGGTCACACATTCACGTGTGACCATCAGGATCGATAAACAGCAACATAACATCGTAACTCAATACTTCAACTCGGTACTTCACTCTGTACTCAGAACTCGGAATACTTAAAAAACTCAGAAAACTCATAAAACATGTTCAGATCTTTCATAAAACTTGTCAACAATCTTCAGTAAAATACCAAACTTCATCAGTCGATGGTGGTTCCAGATATTGCTTTGAAAACAGTCTCTCCCACTTCTCCGTGTTGATTTCTTCAGGCTGCATTTGTTGTGTCGAGCCATGAATTCTTCTGTGACGCGTCTTTCAATCACACGTTTCAGCTTCAGTGTCCAGATTCAGAAATCTAATTCAGTCCAAATTATGTCCAATTTCAGAAATCCAATTGTTCCAAATCATGTCCATGCAAAAGAGGACGATGGTATTGTCCATGTCTCAGCAGCTCACAGCCTGAGTGGAATCAGGGGCTGTGTAGATTGTCCATGTGCTGGTCCAGATGCATGGTTTCTCTTGAGGTTTCTCAGTTTTGGCTTAAAAAAAAACTATTTTTTGTGTAAAAAAAATAGTCTTCTGTTCTCTAGATGTTACAGACAAGGCCCGCATCCTTCCACCACCTGAAGAAGATGACAAAGTCTGGGATTGCGTCTTTAATTCAGACAGAAGACATGTTTTATTGTTGATGGTAGAGACAGCACGAACAACACGAACAACAGAATGCAAGTGTATTATACAGAGCGGAGGCATGGAGACCTCCAATCAGCAGCTGCCACAGTGCCATGTAGCTTGGCCTTCAGATAGACACAACAAGGGAAAAGTACTGGCTTCTGCACATTGATAGAATGATGAGTTTAACTTTAACAAAAGTTGCTTAAAAGTGTTATGAAATCTCACAGATGTGAAGCATTTATTGTCATGTCTAGAGAAAAAGACATCCTTTGTCATTGGATAAGGATATTATCATTATCATTAAAGGTATATAGGAGGATTTTCTACTTCCGGGTGGATCGTCAAGACGATTAGTCCTCCCAATTGTCAATCATTCTGGAGATACGTGCTCGTCAAATAAGATTAGAGAGTTTTGTTCAAAAAGTGGAGAGGGCGGTTCTTTGTCAAAATTCCTCCTATACACCTTTAAGCAGAAACAAGTCACTTCTACAGAGTTTACTCATGTTTTAATGTGCTTACTTTTGCTTTTGTTAATTTGGGTTTGTTTGATTTAAATACTGTGCAGTTTGTGTTTTCTCGTCTTGATACAGGTTCACATTTAGTTTGCTTTTAGTTCTCCCCTAGTATGTTCAGATTCATTTTGGTTTTGTATAAAGTTGTAGCAAGTACATTTTTGTCTTAGTGTAGTGTTTGCATTAGTCTTTGTTTTTGTTTAGTCTTGAAAGGAGGATAATAGTTTAATGGTTTCGAGTCAATTCAATGTATTATTCAAAAAATATGGCCAAATCTTTGGGAATAACAATTATTTGAATGAAAATTGACATTGTTCTAAAATTTGTGAAATTCATACTTTTTATATCCACATAAGTCTAGAGTCAGTCTAAATTCATATTGTGATACCAGAATATTCAAATATCATGATTTATTCAAATGCATTATTGAGTTATTTTGTGACTAACACTGAGAAGTCTAAAAGGGGTGAACAAAGAATAACTTGATTAGTACTAGTCTGGTAATTTACAAAACTTGATTTTAGGCCACCTGCTGGCTGTTATGGATATTACAACAGCAGGCAGTTCAGTTTTTTTTTTATAGACTACTTTATCAGAAGGGCCGGTCTGATCCAGAATTCCCGGGCCAAAAAATTGTCACACTCCGGCCCTGCTCATCTGGGTCATAGAACAATATGTCCAGGTCAAAGCAGATCATTACAAGTATCAGAGTTGTATCAGAGAAAGGAAGAGTAAAGAGAAGCCTTGAGCGACACAGATCAATACTAACTTCATTTTGTAATATCTAGAGTAGATATGTCTTTGTTTACTCTGGTCTTTTTAATGTCTGTCATTTCCTCATTCGTGGCAGACGGTTTCAGACGGCTGCAGGTGGTGTTGGTATCGGTTCTGTTATTCATTGTATGTGTCACATTTACTAATGAATAAACTCACACTTTGATTGTTTTACACCTCTTGGTTCTTTACATTATTTTAGCTCTTGGTCACTGCAGAATTTCCACAACAGTGCGTCTCCTCCTTCACCAAAGTCCTTCATCTGCTCTTTTTCACCCACAGATTTACACACTGAAGACAGTGGTTTCTTTTGTTGTACTTTTTGTTAAAAAAATAATAATCTAAAACAACAGCTCTATAAATGAAGTCTCACCAGAAGCATCTAAATGTGTCTGTTTTGTTCTAAAGTCTGTAATGTTTTCTGTCTCCAGACTGAGCCGCTGTGAGCTGTCAGACAGAAGCTGTGGAGCTCTGGCCTCAGTCCTCAGCTCCCAGTCCTCTAGTCTGAGAGTCCTGGACCTGAGTCACAACGACTTGAAGGACTCAGGGCTGAAGCTGTTGTCTGATGGACTGAAGAGTCCTCACTGTAAACTGGAGACGCTCAGGTCAGAGGGTTCATATGATTCACTGTTCTTACAGAACCTGTTGGTCATTGTTTTGGACAATACCAGTAGACAAAGACAGTTAAAGATAAAGGACTTGTTCTGTGTCTCATTTGGGTTGAATGTTAGTCATGAACTGAGTGATTACAATAATGTGTGTGTTCAGTCTGTCAGGTTGTTTGGTGTCAAAGGAAGGCTGTGCTTCTCTGGCCTCAGCTCTGAGGTCCAACCCCTCCCATCTGAGAGAACTGGACCTGAGCTACAACCATCCAGGAGACACAGGAGTAAAGCTGCTGTCTGCTCTGCTGGAGGACCCCCACTGCACCCTGCACACTCTCAGGTATGGTCTGTAAGGACAGAAGAGACATGTGACATCACACATCTCAAAGAATACATGGCCTTAGTGTGACAGATATACTGTGTATATATATATATATATATATATATATATATATATATATTTTTTTTTTTTTTTTATTGAGGTTTTAAATATAATACAACAGAGCTTCAGTTTACAATTTAACAGAGTAGTTCAGTATTACAAGATGATTTTAGAATAAAACAAATAAAATAAAAACAACAAAAACAACAACTGGGCCAAATGAGAACTTAAAGCTTCTCTTCAAAATAGAGAATAATCATATCCAAACGGTGTAAAGACCTGCAAGTTTGTCTTTTTTCTTCTTTTAATAATGTGTCAGGTCAGCAGTAAAGTCCAAATCCTTCATGAACTCAATAAAGGGCCCCAAATGTGTTCAAACATATGTTGTGTTGACTTCTGGATATACGTCATTCTTTCTAAAGGTCGGCCAAGTGACATCTGCATGAGTTATGCGATTGATCAGTGCCCGTGGACCTGTCATAACTTGGGACAAGGGTACAATTGAAATCCCAGCAAGTACATAGTGACCCGGCAGTGTTGGAAGCAAAAGGAAGAGGTCATGGTAAAAAGTGGAGTCATCTGAATTTGGACCACACGTTTACTAAATGTATGTGTTCGTGCAGCATAGATCCTTGAATGATCAAATATCTGCCTCTCTTCTCCTTCATTATATTATTAACGTTCAATGGAACTGATTCATGAATCAAAGTAATGACGCCCCTCGCCCGTGAAGAAAATGCTGATGTATAAACATTACCTCGCCACCTCCTCCTAACCCTTTTTCCGTCTTCCTCTACTAAATGTGTCTCTTGCAGAAATAACATTTTTGAGTCCATGTCTTTTAATTTAGTCATAACCTGTTGAACCTTTTTGAATCGTTGAAGACCCCTGCAGTTCCAAGTAACTATTTTTATATCTTTTCCATGTACCATTTTGATGATCTAAATTCTACTGAACACAATAATAAGAACAACTAATCACAACCAGACAGATATCTTTTCTGAGCTTATTTAAATACACTTGCATTTTCCTAAGAAGCTTAACATGACCCAACATTTGAACACAAGAACTAAAACCAAAACCCCTCCCCTTCCCCAACCTCTGCAGGTCTCCCACCCTCCCCTTTACGTGTCCCGTTACTGCGTGCGGCAGATCCACACAAAATGGGGAGCAGTCTACCATTCTTCTCTATCTAAAAAACAAACAAAAACAAAACCGCTGCCGCTCGTGCAGACCTCAAGATATTGTTCATTCTTCGCCGCTAATCGGCCACGAGAGTCATTGAAACAGCCTGAATAGTCCGTGTTGCACCAAATGAAAGCAGTGACAAATATAAGGCACATTTTATAAGAGTTAGTGTTAATAGAAACAGAATTGAAACTATTTAGGAATACTCACTGCTGGGTCGGAAGGTAAATCAAAACAGACCAATGGGCTCTATGCACGCACCACTTCTGCGTTTTAGTTCCAACCCCACTTCACTTCCTGTGCGCGGGAACGGCTTGAGTTTCACTGGAGTTCAGTGGTTTACACGACTTTCCCAAATAATGCTCAAACGGGAATTAAACTGTAGGATACTGGGCATTTCTGGGACACAGCAGTGCTCTCTGATTGTGCTGTCATTGTGTTTTTATAAAGTTTACTAATCTCTCTGAGTGGCCACAGTCACAGCTCTACCTCAGAGAGAAAGCACGTCCACACTTTTGGGTCAGTCTCAGCTGAATGTATCAATCTAATTACTAAAAACGTCACTAAAACGTCACTAAAAGCCATAGATAGCATAGACAGGAAGTGAACGGGCTGATCTTTGTTAACAGGAAATGACGTCACGCCTCCCCGTGCATGTGGCCTATTTCACTGATCTCTTTCAGTCAGGATGTTATTTACAAAAACAGGCGCCTCCGCTGGAGATGCAAACACACACGTCTTCTCCTCGTATGTCACCGGCAGCTTCCCCTGGTGTGTTACGCCACGTCTCAATCCAAGTTTGCGTAGATCTTCCCGAACAGAGTCGTATCTTTTCCGGAGTTGTTGCAGACCCGCAGCCAGGTCTGGGTAAAACCGGATCCAATCTCCTTCGTAGCGAATGTCCGCTTTGGCCTTTGCAGCGTTCAGGACAGCCTCCCTGTCCCTGTAGTTGAGAAAACGCATTATCAGAGTGCGAGGTCTCTCTCTGCCGTGTTCTTTCCGTGGGCCAACTCGGTGCTTTCAATAAACATCGGGGTCTGAAGTGAAATACTCAGGATCTCAGGAATCCACCTTTCCAGAAACTTGCACGGGTCACTTCCCTCGGTACCTTCATCCAAGTTAACAAGCCTAACGTTGTTCCGTCTTCACCTCGATTCCAAGTCCATTACTTTGTCTTCCAAGATGTTCTGCTTCGACTCCAGTGCACTAGCTTTAGCCCGCAGGGTTTCAACCTCATCTTCGTCGTTAGATGTGTGGGTTTCTGCCTGTGTCACTCGCTCGGCGCAGTCCTGAACATCCTGTCGAAGATGATCCAAATCACTTTTTATGGCAGTAACTATGGATAGGATAGTATTTCATCCACTTTACTGCTCTGGGTTCTGTCTTCGCTCGCATCCCTCGTCGCCATTCCGGGTGGGGAGTTGCTACCGCTAGCATTAGCTTTCTGTGCCTCGCTGCGATGGCCATACTCCGTTAGTTTATGCTGTTTAATCTTCTCGGTGGCATCTTGGCTTACTTTGCTTCCCTTTGCTGGAGACGTTGTTCCATCCAATAAAGGAAACAATAAAGAATCAAATATTGGTTAATAATTTGAGCACGGGCAGCGGAGCGGTCTAAAGCATGTCTTCCCTACATGGCCGCCATAACCGGACTCAGTGTGACAGATGTTTTAATGAGATTTAATGTGTTTCAGACTGGAGCATTCTGGAGGTCAGTGGTTAACTCCAGGACCCAGAAAGTGTAAGTGTTGAAGTGACTTCATTAAAAGCTTCTCCTGGATCTGTCACTGCTTATGGAGCTGAGTTTGGGGAAAATGGAAATGGACAAAGTTGAAATGAAGGTTCATTTTGGGTAAAAACTGTCACAGAAACATATTTGTTTAGAATCCAGCGTGTTCCACATGTTTCAGAAGAACTGGACAGAACGTGTGTCGCTCTGAACCACTTTAAATAAATAATGAAGTAAAAACAAAGTCAGCGGTGACAAGGACTAAAGCTGAACTCACAAGGTCATGGCATGTCCAACCTGCGGCCTGCGGGCCAAATATGGCCCTCTGCGTCCTGTGGCCCTCTGCGCTAACACAAAGGAGCTAATGTGGCACAGTGTCATCCAGCCAACTGCAGCTCCACCATCAGAGCTGTACTGTACCATAGTACCTGTACATGTTAGCATCATGTGATACTAGTTTACATGTTAGCATCATGTGATACTAGCTTACATGTTAGCATCATGTGATACTAGCTTACATGTTAGCATCATGTGATACTAGTTTACATGTTAGCATCATGTGATACTAGCTTACATGTTAGCATCATGTGATACTAGCTTACATGTTAGCATCATGTGATACTAGCTTACATGCTAACATGCTAATTCTGAAAATAACAAAACCATCAAGAGTAACAACAAATAGTGCAACTCTTATTGATAAAAGTTTCACTAATGACATGAGCAGCGGTACAATTAGTGGACTGCTAATAAATGATATTAGTGATCATTTACCCATATTTACTGTAACTAATCTAACTATTAAGGGTCATAAACAATATTATAGACGCATGCAAGCTGTTGAGAACATGAATACTTTTAAGGATGATTTAATGGAGCAGGATTAGAATACAATATATGGAACAATGGAGACAGAAGAGGCATATGAGAATGTTATACAGATATTCACCCATCTGTGCAATAAAGACTGTCCCTTACTTCACTAGGAGGAGCCAAAATCACAACACAAATGCTTGGATGACAACAGGCCTTATTAAGGCATGCAGAAAGAACAATACATTGTATACAAACTTTATAAGAAAAAAAAATAGAGATAAGGTACAAGAAATATAAAAACAAGCATAATGAGAAAGAGTAAGAAAGAATATTAGAGGAAGCTAATAGAAAATAACAAAGGTAATATGAAGGGGATATGGAATACACTAAATGAAATTATTAAAGGCAAATGCAATCATAATAACTACCCAAATCATTTCATGGAAAATGATCAGGAAATTCACAGCATGGAAGATGCAGCTCGTAAGTTTAATACATTCTTTGCTAATGTTGGTCCTGACTTAGCAGCCAAAATCCCCAAACAAAACATGGGAGAAACCTCTTGGGCACAGCCAATAGAAACTAATCCTCATTCCATGTTTCTACAGCCAGTGGATGAAATGGAAATGTTGGGAGTAGTCAGTCCATTTAAAAGTAAGAAATCAAGTGATTACAATGATGTGAGCATGGCCTTGATAAAAGAAGTCATTCATTATATCTCAAAAGCATTAGTACACATCTTCAATGTATCATTCATTACAGGCACAGTCCCAAACAGTATGAAGATAGCAAAAGTGATAGCACTATTCAAAACTGGAAATAAGCATCATTTTACCAACTATACCTGTATCCTTATTACTGCAATTCTCTAAAGTATTAGAAACACTTTACACTGATAGATTAGATACATTTGTGGACAAGCATAACATACTACATGACAGTCAATATGGTTTCAGGGCAAAACGGTCCACATCTGCATGAATGGAGTCTGTTGAAGAAATCACACATTTCTTAGATGAAGGGAAAATCACAGCTGGGCTTTTTTTAGACTTGAAAAAAGCATTTGATACAATAAATCACAATATATGAATAGAGAAGTTAGAGAAATATGGGATATTGCATTAGAATGGATAAAAACAGTTTGTGAAGCTTGATGATGTCAGCTCTCCATATGTGGATGTTGTATGTGGTGTCCCCCAGGGGGCAGTAGTGGGTCCAAAGCTATTTATTTGATATATTCATGATTAGTGTAATGTGTCGCACATTTTCAAAACTGTGCTCTTTGCTGATGACACAAATTGGTTTTGTGCAAGTCACAACTAAAGCGAACTCACAACTCAGATAGAAACAGAAATGAACAAGTTAAAACAATGCCATCCATCCATTTTCTTCCCTTTAATCCATTTCTGGGTCAGGGGGGTGGCAGTCAGAGATGCACCCAAGTCTCATAGCACCAGCCCCTCACTGACCCTCTGCAGGTGGTGAGTCCACAGGAGGGATACAAAAATGGTTTGCTCCAAATAAATTATCATTAAAATTGAACAAAACTAAAATGATGTTTTTTGGAAATGTTAAAGATAAGGAAGAAGTAACGCTTGAAATAGAAGGTGTTGAAACTGAAAGAGTAACAGACAATACATTTCTGGGAGTCATAATTGAGGATAAATTAAATTGGAAGAGTCACATAGCATACATACAAAAGAAAATATCAAAAAGCATTGCAATCTTATACAAAGCAAAAGTTATATTGGACACACAATCAGTGCACACATTAAACCATTCACTAATTTCACCATATTTTAGTTACTGTGCTGAGATCTGGGGCAACATTTACAAAACCACGCTAAATCCACTCGTCAAACTGCAAAAAAAGGCAATAAGAATCATCAATAAAGCCGGACACAGAGATCACACAAACCCATTATTCATTCAGTCACAAATAATAAAGATTCACGACCTGATTGATTTGCAAACACGTCTTATTTTATTCAGAGCGAGACGTAAACAGCTGCACACATTCAGAATATGTTTATTCAAAGGGATACGTGTTATAATTGAAGAGGATTGTTTTTGTTCCAATTTAAAAAGCTTTTGTGTTACTGTCAGTGGAGTAAAACATTGAATACATTGGACGAGGAAATTAAAAAATGTCAAACAATATTGGAGTTTAAAAACAAGTACAAAGCCATTATTTTTGATAAATATGTTCGTGAGGCATGTTAAAAACTTCCAAGCGCTTGGTTACAAATGGTAACTGAAGATATTATTTATTCTGTAAAGTCAGAGTTGTAAGTAGGAATTACACAGGTTTCTTTAACTTCTTCCCACTCCTATTTTGGACATTGTTTATTTGATTTGTTTAAACAATGTGTAATTGCTTTTGCTTGGTTTTTCTCATTTTAAAGGTCCAAAATAAAAATATTCATTCATTCATTCAGAGGTTGAACTAATAGTTTTGAGAACTTTAAGTCTGATGTGAGAAATGCACCAAAGCGACTTAGAAAAACTGTAAATGTTAGCATCATGTGATACTAGCTTACATGTTAGCATCATGTGATACTAGCTTACATGTTAGCATCATGTGATACTAGCTTACATGTTAGCATCATGTGATACTAGTTTACATGTTAGCATCATGTGATACTAGTTTACATGTTAGCATCATGTGATATTTGTTTACATGTTAGCATCATGTGATATTTGTTTACATGTTAGCATCATGTGATATTTGTTTACATGTTAGCATCATGTGATATTTGCTTACATGTTAGCATCATGTGATACTATTGTCCACATGGTCTCTCAGATTCAGATTCATTTTATTGGCCATGTGCAGTAAAACTACATTGGAAATACATGCAAAAAGAGGTACTCTGTGTGCACCGACAGAATAAAAAGCACGATACAATGTAATATAAATACACATACACTGAATATAAAATAATAAATAATAAAAAAAAACAGCTGACACTGTGGCACCGATCGACAAAACAATACAAGGGGTAAAAGCAGGAATTAAAATGCTCTGTTTAGGCACCTACAGTAACAGCCTGTGGAAAGAAGCTGTTAGCATAGCGAGATGTCCTGCATCTCAGTGACCGGTATCTTCTGCCAGAGGGAAGAAGCTGGAACATGGCTTTCCCAGGGTGGCCAGAAGAGTCACCGATGATTTTAAGAGCTTTGTTTAAAAGTCTGGATTTGTAAAGAACCTCCAGAACAGGAAGTTCACAGCCCACGGTCCTCTTTGCAGAGCGGAGCACCTTGTTTAAAGCTCTCTTTTCTTTATCTGTGATGTTTCCAAACCACACAGACACAGAACCAACAAGTAAACTCTCAATGGTGCAGCCATAAAAGTTAAGCAGAATCTTAGAGTTAGTGGTAAATTCTCTAAGTTTCCGCAGGAAGTAAAGACGCTGACGGGCTTTCTTTACGACCCGGTCAGTGTTTTTAGCCCATTTCAGGTCGTTAGACAGAGTTAAGCCCAGGAACTTGCACTCCTCTACGATCTGCACCTGGGAGTTGTCAATAACAACAGGAGTGTGAGAACTGCTACGACTGAAGTCAAAGACAAGTTCACATGTTTTTGCAGTGTTCAGCTGGAGATTGTTTACTTTACTCCACTGAAAAACATGTTCGATCTCTGCTCTATAAGAGGAATCATCATTGTCACTGATGAGACCGATGATGGTGGTGTCATCAGCATATTTGATGATCAGATTTGAGTCAGAGGAGGACACACAATCGTGAGTGTACAAAGTAAAAAGCAAAGGACTCAAAATACATCCCTGAGGAGAACCAGTGCTCACAGTAACAACATCAGAAAAACAGTCATTGATTTTTACTCTCTGAGATCTGTCAGTTAAAAAGCTAAAAATCCATTTACACATGGCAACATTCAGACCAAGGGACATTAGTTTTTCAACCAATATGCTTGGGACAAGACAATTAAAAGCAGAGCTATAATCAATGAACAGCATTCTGGCGACAGATTTTCTAGTGTCCAAATGAGTGTAGACAGAGTTCAGAGCAAAGGAGATGCATCCTCCACACTCCTGTTCTGTCTGTAGCAAACTGGAGCGGGTCAACACTCACAGGGATCTGGCTCTTAATAAACTCCAGCACGAGCCGCTCAAAAGTCTTCATAAGAACAGACGTGAGAGCCACAGGGCGGTAGTCATTGAGACATGTCACTGGAGACTTCTTAGGAACTGGAATAATGGTGGACCTTTTAAAGCTCACCGGCACTGTACAGCTCCTGAGTGACAAGTTAAAGATGTCCGTTAAAACAGGGGCAAGTCAGATCTATGTGTTTGTCCAAATGGTGTATGTGTGTCCACATGGCCTCTGTGTGTCCACATGGTCTCTGTGTGTCCATATGGTCTCTGTGTCAGATCTATGTGTTTGTCCAAATGGTGTATGTGTGTCCACATGGTCTCTGTATGTCCATATGGTCTCTGTGTCAGATGTATGTGTTTGTCCACATGGTCTCTGTTTCAGAGATATGTGTTTGTCCACATGGTCTCTGTGTGTCCAAATGGTCTCTGTGTGTCCAAATGGTCTCTGTGTGTCCACATGGTCTCCGTGTGTCCATATGGTCTCTGTGTCAGGTGTATGTGTTTGTCCACATGGTCTCTGTTTCAGATGTGTGTGTTTGTCCACATGGTCTCTGTGTGTCCACATGGTCTCTGTGTGTCCATATGGTCTCTATGTCACATGTATGTGTTTGTCCACATGGTCTCTGTTTCAGATGTATGTGTTTGTCCACATGGTCTCTGTGTGTCCAAATGGTCTCTGTGTGTCGACATGGTCTCTGTGTGTTCATATGGTCTCTGTGTCAGATGTATGTGTTTGTCCACATGGTCTCTGTTTCAGATGTGTGTGTTTGTCCACATGGTCTCTGTGTGTCCCATGGTGTCTGTGTGTCCACATGGTCTTTGTGTGTCCCATGGTCTCTGTATGTCCACATGGTGTCTGTGTGTCCCCTGGTGGCTGTGTCCACATGGTCTCTGTTTCAGATGTGTGTGTTTGTCCACATGGTCTCTGTGTGTCCCATGGTGGCTGTGTGTCCACATGGTCTCTTTGTGCCCACATGGTCTCTATGTTTCCACATGGTCTCTGTGTGTCCACATGGTCTCTCTGTGTCAACATGGTCTCTGTGTGCCCACATGGTGTCTCTGTGTCCACATGGTCTCCGTGTTTCCACATGTTCTCTGCGTGTCCACATGGTCTCTGTGTGTCCCATGGTCTCCGTGTGTCCCATGGTGAATGTGTGTCCATTTTGGTCTCTTTGTGCCCACATGGTCTCTATGTTTCCACATGGTATCTGTGTGTCCACACTGTCCCTGTGTGTCCACACTGTCCCTGTGTGTCCACATGGTGTCTGTGTGTCCATATGGTCTCTGTATGTCCACATGGTCTCTGTGTGTCCACATGGTCTCTGTGTGTCCACATGGTCTCTGTGTGCCCACATGGTCTCTATGTTTCCACATGGTCTCTGTGTGTCCACATGGTCTCTGTGTGTCAACATGGTCTCTGTGTGTCCACATGGTCTCTGTGTGTCCACATGGTCTCTGTGTGTCCCATGCTCTCTGTGTGTCCCATGGTCTCTGTGTGTCCCCATGGTCTCTGTGTGTCCCATGCTCTCTGTGTGTCCCATAATCTCTGTGTGTCCACATGGTCTCTGTGTGTCCACATGGTCTCTGCGTGTCCACATGGTCTCTGTGTGTCCCATGCTCTCTGTGTGTCCCATGGTCTCTGTGTGTCCACACTGTCCCTGTGTGTCCACATGGTGTCTGTGTGTCCACACTGTCCCTGTGTGTCCACATGGTGTCTGTGTGTCCATATGGTCTCTGTATGTCCACATGGTCTCTGTGTGTCCACATGGTCTCTGTGTGTCCACATGGTCTCTATGTTTCCACATGGTCTCTGTGTGTCCACATGGTCTCTGTGTGTAAACATGGTCTCTGTGTTCCCACATGGTGTCTCTGTGTGTCCACATGGTCTCTGTGTGTCCCATGCGCTCTGTGTGTCCCCATGGTCTCTGCGTGTCCACATGGTCTCGGTGTGTCCCATGCTCTCTGTATGTCCCATAATCTCTGTGTGTTCACATGGTCTCTGTGTGTCCACATGGTCTCTGCATGTCCACATGGTCTCTGTGTGTCCCATGCTCTCTGTGTGTCCCATGGTCTCTGTGTGTCCACACTGTCCCTGTGTGTCCAAATGGTGTCTGTGTGTCCATATGGTCGCTATATGTCCACATGGTCTCTGTGTGTCCACATGGTCTCTGTGTGTCCACATGGTCTCTGTGTGTCCACATGGTCTCTCTAACTGCTGCTGTGTTGTGTTTTCAGATCTCTGTGATCTCACTCTGGATCCAAACTCCGCTCACAAAAACCTCAAACTGTCTGACAACAACAAGAAGGTGACACGTGTGAGGAAGCAGCAGCTCTATCCAGAGCACCAGGACAGATTTGACTACTGGGAACAGATCATGTGTTCATCTGGTCTGACTGATCGCTGGTACTGGGAGGTCCAGTGGAGCGGAGAGGTTTTTATATCAGTGAGTTACAGAAACATCCAGAGGAAAGGACACAGTTATGACAGTGCGTTTGGACACAACCCTCAGTCCTGGACTCTGTTCTGCTCTGAACGTGGTTTCTATGTTTATCATAATAACAATATAACCGACCTCCGTCAGTCCTGGTCCTCCTCCTCTGGGAAAGTGGGAGTCTTTGTGGACTGTCCTGCTGGGTCTCTGTCCTTCTACACAGTCTCCTCTGAGGGACTGATCCACCTCCACACCTTCAGAACCACCTTCTCTCAGTCTCTGGTCCCTGGGTTTGGGCTCGTGACTGTAGGCTCCTCAGTGTCTCTGTGTCCTGGGTCTGAGTGAAACTCTGTGGGATCGGTCTCCTTCTGTTCATGTTTTTAACTCTGTGGGATGGGGTTCCTTCTGTTCATGTTTTTAACTCTGTGGGATCGGTCTCCTTCTGTTCATGTGTTTAACTCTGTGGGATCGGTCTCCTTCTGTTCATGTGTTTAACTATGTGGGATGGGTCTCCTTCTGTTCATGTGTTTAACTCTGTGGGATGGGTCTCCTTCTGTTCATGTGTTTAACTCTGTGGGATCGGTCTCCTTCTGTTCATGTGTTTAACTCTGTGGGATCGGTCTCCTTCTGTTCATGTGTTTAACTCTGTGGGATCAGTCTCCTTCTGTTCATGTGTTTAACTCTGTGGGATCGGTCTCCTTCTGTTCATGTGTTTAACTCTGTGGGATCGGTCTCCTTCTGTTCATGTGTTTAACTCTGTGGGATCGGTCTCCTTCTGTTCATGTGTTTAACTCTGTGGGATGGGTCTCCTTCTGTTCATGTGTTTAACTCTGTGGGATGGGTCTCCTTCTGTTCATGTGTTTAACTCTGTGGGATCGGTCTCCTTCTGTTCATGTGTTTAACTCTGTGGGATGGGTCTCCTTCTGTTCATGTGTTTAACTCTGTGGGATCGGTCTCCTTCTGTTCATGTGTTTAACTCTGTGGGATCGGTCTCCTTCTGTTCATGTGTTTAACTCTGTGGGATGGGTCTCCTTCTGTTCATGTGTTTAACTCTGTGGGATCGGTCTCCTTCTGTTCATGTGTTTAACTCTGTGGGATCAGTCTCCTTCTGTTCATGTGTTTAACCCTGTGGGATCGGTCTCCTTCTGTTCATGTGTTTAACTCTGTGGGATCGGTCTCCTTCTGTTCATGTGTTTAACTCTGTGGGATCGGTCTCCTTCTGTTCATGTGTTTAGGGAGTGGGATGAGCACTTTTCTCATTATGATCTAAATGTCATGTAAAGTGTGTGTTGCCTGCTCCAGAGTCTGTGTCTCGCTCCTTCCTTGTGCTCACCGAGTGCACTTGTAAATAATAATAATCATAATAACTTTACTTTGAACTCTTTCTATTTTAGGAAATGCTAAACTTTAGAAATGTTTAGAAATGTTTTATTCTGCCTTATTCTTCTCTTCTCTACTTTTGAGTCGTTTGCAGCGAGAGCCAAAGCAGTTTCCTCGTCTGTGACTTCCTGTTACTTACATGGCAATAAAAATGATTCTGATTCTGCCTGTTTTTGGATGTTTTTAGTGCTTTTTGAACATTAAACTTGTTAAACTTCTTTCTGACTGTGGTCTGTGTTTGAGCCTCTCTTTGTTCATGTCTCAGTTTGTGTCAATACAGTTATGAAATCATTTATGAAGCAGAGAAATATATGGACCTGGTACTGGTTACACAGGACCAGAGGAAACAGTAGAGTAGAGTAGAGTAGAGTAGAGTAGAGTAGAGTAGAGTAGAGTAGAGTAGAGTAGTGTAGTGTAGAGTAGAGTAGAGTAGAGTAGATTGGTGTAGAGTAGAGTAGAGTAGAGTAGAGTAGAGTAGAGTAGAGTAGAGCAGAGCAGAGTAGAGTAGAGTAGAGTAGAGTAGAGTAGAGTAGAGTAGAGTAGAGCAGAGCAGAGTAGAGTAGAGTAGAGTAGAGTAGAGTAGAGTAGAGTAGAGTCGAGTTAGAGTAGAGTAGAGTAGTAGAGTAGAGTAGAGTAGAGTAGAGTAGAGTAGAGTAGAGTAGGGTAGGGTAGGGTAGAGTAGAGTAGAGTAGAGTAGAGTAGAGTAGAGTAGAGTAGAGTAGAGTAGAGTAGAGTAGAGTAGAGTAGAGTAGAGTAGAGTAGGGTAGGGTAGAGTAGAGTAGAGTAGAGTAGAGTAGAGTAGAGTACAACATCTCAGAGGTCGATTAAAAAAACCAAAAGCGTTTTCTTCCTGGGAATTGGAGGATCTTTGTTTACATCCGTCACTCGCTGTGCAGCAAGAAGACAGAGCGGCACAAACAGAAGCATGGATGAGACCAGTACTTTTAAAAGGCTTAGTGGGAGAAATGCACTATATATAAGTACTTTAACACAAGGAGATCAGAGAAGACATAAAGATGAGCTTAGAATAAGTATAGGAGACTGAACTGAACACATCCACAGCCCAGATGAGACCGAGGAGGACCACAAACGTCAGACTCGCCTCAGTCTTTGCACCGATCTGCGGGACATTTACTCTTACTTCAGAGAAAACCCAGAACCCTTCACACGAGAAAAGTTAAAGGCCTTTAAAAACCTGGAGCCCTATGATTATCTGTTTCTAGAAAGGTTGAGCCATTTTCTCCCGTAAAATAGTAGTCTGTGATTGTGTCAGACCAGGTGGAGTCAGACTAGGTGGCGTCAGACCATATGGACTCGGACCAGGTGAAGTTATACCAGGAGAGATATTATCACTCACTGTGTCAGTAAAACCAGGTATGCTTTTCATTCTGTTGATCCCAGAATCCAGACTTTCTTCTGATCGTCCGAAAATATTTCCTGTTGTAACATATTGAGGCTCGTCTCTTGGGTGTAACATATTGGGGCTCGTCTCTTGGGTGTAACATATTGGGGCTCGTCTCTTGGGTGTAACATATTGGGGCTCGTCTCTTGGGTGTAACATATTGGGGCTCGTCTCTTGGGTGTAACATATTGGGGCTCGTCTCTTGGGTGTAACATATTTGGGCTCGTCTCTTGGGTGTAACATATTGGGGCTCGTCTCTTGGGTGTAACATATTGGGGCTCGTCTCTTGGGTGTAACATATTGGGGCTCGTCTCTTGGGTGTAACATATTGGGGCTCGTCTCTTGGGTGTAACATATTGGGCCTCGTCTCTTGGGTGTAACACCGTTTGGGGCGACCAGGATAAAGCTCCTATCCCAGGGCGATCATCGCCAGGTGTCTCCGATTCACGGACAGAGAGCGGATCCTGAACGAGGCCAGGAAGAACCCCGTGCAGCTGTTTGGGAAGTCCATTTGCTTGGTCCCGGATTACAGTGATGCCACCTCCAAGAGAAGACGACCCTGCTGCCCGCTGATGTACCAAGCTCGGAGCGCTGGCTTTAGTGCTTTTCTGTTGTACCCAGCAACAATGAAAGTTGAAAAAGGAGGTGAACAATACTTCTTTGACAACTCCTCTGATGCGCTGGACTTCATCTCCAAGAAATGAATCCACGGGATCTGCTTATTGGTAAGACTCATGGATCTATCATGTAAGACTCCCATCAACAAGTTGACAGTTTCTGTTTTGTTTACTTCTGTACGCGATGACACTACTGGCTGGTGATACGACACGCCTACCTCACTTTCTTCTTTGGTTCATTCAAATGTAATAAAAATAAATAAATAAATAAGATGTCAAATATGAACTGTGGTTGCACATGGACCAAATGGACTGATTATTGTTTTTACCCCAAATGACATCAAGGGGGGGTTGGGGTTGTTGTGTTTTTGTCCTTGTCTTGCTCTTGCCAGTCTATTCTGACATGTCTGTATGTATCTGTATGAGTGTGATTGTGTGGGAGTGGGTGAAATATTGTTTGTGTGTTTGCTTGGAAGATCATGTTGTTGTGTGCTTGTGTCTGTTGTGTGTCTGTTGTGTGCTTGTGTCTGTTGTGTGTCTGTGGCCCTTCGCTCTGTGACTGCTCCCCCTCTTCTCTGATTTATGTTTCTGACAAAGAAATATATGTCCAGCTTGGATAGTATAGACTCCTCTGACGTTGAGGAGGCTGACACAAATATATATGATCTCAGTTTGGACCAAATGATCAAAATCACCAACAATATTAATTATAAATCACAAAGTTCAATGAATGAAATGGATCCGGACAGCAGTATTCTCAAACACAATGATTGTATGTATTTTACTGAAGACACATTTCACAAAGAATTCACACTGGATAACGTCATTTCTTTAGTTCACTTTAACAGTAGAAGTTTATTTGACAATTTTGATTCCATCCAGGACTGCTTAAAACAATGTAAATCCTTTGAACATAGTGGCTTTCTCTGAGACATGGTTAAGTAAGGATATGGGAAATGAGTTTCTAATGGATGGGTATGTTTTGTACTCACAGACACCAAAAACCTGGAGGAGGTGTGGCGCTGTTTATAGATAATAATAATAAATGTTCCATCATAGAAAATATGTCTTTAGCTGTTAATGATATTTTTGAATCTATCACAGTTGAACTTATAATTCCAGACAAGAGACTGTTATAAGCTGCATTTACCGTGCACCTGGAGCTGATCTGAAAATATTCAATGAATAGATGGAGAAAATATTGACCAACACAAACAAAAAAGATATAATCGTATGTGGGGACTTCAATATTGACCTTTTAAACCCGAACAAACACAAACTTACAGAGGAATTTCTTGATTCCATGTTTTCAATGGGACTCTATCCACTAATCACAAGAGCAACAAGAATCACATCACACAGTGCCACCCTGATAGACAACATCTTCTGGAACATTCTGGACAAAAACACAAGCGGCCGACTGATAATGAATGACATTACTGAGCATTTACCCATCTTCATGACCTATGATTTAAACTGCAAAACACCCAGAGCCACTCAAAACCAACACTACAGTAGAATGATCACAGAACATACAGAAACAGCTCTAAAACATGATTTAGAGAACCAGGACTGAACCCATTTATCTATCCTCAGATGTAAATGCAGCTTAGAACTCATTCCTCCACACATTCACATCTCTCTATAACAAACACTGCTCCATCAAAACATGCAAGAAAAGAGTCTACACAGAAACTGACAAAAGGGCTTGTAAATGCAAAAAGAAACATCTTCTAAAAAGGCTATTTTTAATGAAAGAACAAGAGAAACTGAAGTAAGACACAAGAGATATACAAATAAATTAAGCAGCATTTTAAAGCTAAGCCGAGAAGATTACTACACAAATGTACTAATCACTAAGAAAAATTATATTAAAGTGATTTGGAATAAAATATGATTGCAGATGGATTTAACAGTTTCTTTGTGAATGTAGGAGCTGAACTTACAAAAAGAATCCCAAACAGTGAACCAGTGAGAGGACTGATGGAGGTAAATCCTAGATCAATGTTCCTCACTCCCACCAATGAGGAGGAAGTCCTCGGCATTATCACTTCATATAAAAACAAACGTTCACAAGATCTAGACAACATTGATATGAAACTTGTACGAATACAGCAAAGGAGATCATTAAACCACTCACACACATCTGCAATCTATCTTTTACACTCGGACACTTTCCCTCCCAAATGAAACATGCTAAAGTCATCCCAATATTCTAATCTGGAACAAACACACCTTCAATAATTATCGGCCCGTCTCCTTATGCCACAGTTTTCAAAGATATTAGAAAAATTATTTGACAATAGACTTCACAACTTTATGGACATCTTTAGTTTACGATGTAATGCCAATATGGCTTTAGCAAAAATAGATCCACGTCACTGGCTTTAATTGACCTTGTTGAAGAAATAACTAACGTATAGAAACAAATGAATTAGTGATAGGAATATTTATGGATCTACAAAAAGCCTTTGACACAATTGACCGTAATATATTAATGATCAAAATGGAAGATTCTGGCAAAAGGGAACAGCACTGCAGTGGTTACAGAGTTACCTGAATGGGAGGAAACAACTCGTTCACTTTGATCATCATGGCTCAATCTTAAAGGATAGAACTTGTGGGGTGCCACAAGGATCAATCTTAGGACCCGCCTTATTCCTCATGAACATCAATGAATTATACAAAATATCAGCGTTCATGAAACGCATCCTCTTTGCCGACGACACCACCATCACATGTGCAGGCCATGGTTTGGAGCTACTTTTGTCCCTCGTATCAGTGCAGATGAACAAAGTTATGCTTTTTGGAAACCGTAAAAGCATTATACCATTTAGAATAGTTATTGATCAAACACCAACTGAACATGTTAAAGAAAATGTATTTTTAGGAGTCATGATAGACGAGAATCTGACTTGGAAACCTCACATAAGTTACGTAAGGACCAAAGTTTCAAAATGTGTTGGAATGTTGAGAAGATCAAGTCGTTTAATTAATACTAATGCTGTGTTATTATTGTATCATTCATTATGTCTTATTTGAACTATTGTGTTGTGGGGGAAGTGTTACAAATCTCACTTGCAGCCCTTAGTTGCGTTGCCAAAGAAAGCCCTGAGGATTGTGGGTAACGTCCAGTACAGATCCTTCTAATCCCTGTTCATTGCAAATCAAGAAGTCAAACTGTACGACCTGATGATGTTTAAAACTGCTCCGATAATGTTCAGGGCGTCTGTAAACTCTCTCAGAGACGCTCACCATCGGCACAAACCCAGAGGAAACGGTCAATGATATCAACCTACAGTTAGAACAAGCCTAAAGTCAATGTGTGTCTCAGTGTGTGGAGGTCATATTTGGAACGGACCGTCACATCATGCTCAAACAGTAGAATATTCAAGAACAAATGTAAAAACTGTTGCACAAATACTTGGAGGAGAGTGTGTGATGCCCTGGGCTTGTTCTGGTGCTGAGAGAGGGGTGTGGGGTCGGAGAGTGTTCTGGTGCTGAGAGAGGGGTGTGGGGTCGGAGAGTGTTCTGGTGCTGAGAGAGGGGTGTGGGGTCGGAGAGTGATTGGGCCAGTGTGAGTGTGTGTGTGTTGTGTGTTTGTGTGTGTCTTTATGTCCTGTCTGTATGAGTACAGAGTGTGAGGAGGGGGATGGAAACATACGAGTGTTTGCTTCAGCTCTTTCCAAACCTTGTTTATTGATTGGATTATTCTGTGTCAGATGTTAATGGTGGTTTTTGGAATAAACAGATAAATAATGAGGTTCAATACTTCCTCCTCATCTGTGCGACTGACCAACATCCAACTACACTTTATTTACATTCATCCAGTGACTCGTTGTTGTTTGCTGTTTTTTTGGCCAATTCAGGTCCGATACTTCCAAAGAAATGATTAAACCCATCTGCAATCGCCTTTTTGACCCTTATCATTTTACCATTCACTGCACAGTATCCATGGCAACACAGGCTTTCAGAGCCACGACCAATCACTGTGTTTCATATGTTCCAAACTCCTTTGATATCATTGATCTTTTTCATTCATCATTTGGTGTAATTTTCTTTCCTACTTTCTCTCAAAATACTGGTTAATTTGTTTTTGTATTTTTTATATCACAATTCTCTTTTTCTAAGCCTAAAGAATTGTCTATATAAATATGTTTTCTTTTTGCAGGCATTTGAAAGCCCTTTAGTTAACCAAGGAGTTATTGTGGAGTCTTTTATCCTAAATGTTTTAACGGGACATTTTTTGTCATAGAGAGTTTTAAAAAGGAGTTGTAAGCTGTATTTACATCTGACATTTGGCAAACATGTTCCCAGTTCTGTGTTGCCAAATCCATGTTCAGGGCGTTTATGGATTGTTCTGTTGTTACTCTACAATGGCACTCACGGTTTACAGGTTTGGTTATAGTTTAGATCATATATCATGAAAACTGGCAGATGTCACTGGCATCATTTACCAGCAGACCACCCGCTATGTTTTTGTCTAAAATATGACAGAACATGTTATTATCAGAGCTATCAGAGTGGCACTGGTGCTGTTGGTCTGGTTTTAAGTGGATAGAGACCCATGGAAAACATACTGTCTATAAATTCATCTGTCAGTTTATTATTATTAGGATTTAATAAGTTCATATTGTAGTCTCCACAGATTATAAGATCTTTGTTTTTATTACTAAATATTTTCTCCATCCATTTTCTGAATTACATTACATTACTAAAATACAATTGTCATTTCTATTGTTACACAGTGAAAAAGTTCCTTGACGGTGAAAGAGTGTGATCAACAATATGACACATGATGTTATTATCAACATATAAAGCCACTCCCCTCCTCTCTGATGTTGTCTGTTAGTACAGAACATTTCATACTCATTACAAACTCACTGTCTTCTCATTTATCCATGTTTCTGAAACTGCTCTTTTATTGAAAAGACATTTACATTGTTTCAGATATTGTTGGATTCATTCAAATGTGAGAATAAACTTCTACTATTGAAATGCACCAAAGAAATGTTTTTTCTCTTTGTAAATTCTTTGTCAAACATGATATCAGTAAAATACAAACAACCACTCTTGGTATTTGGAAAAACGTTTCTATCTGGATCAGTTTCATCCATGTTCCTTTGTGTTTTATCATTGAAATAGTCGGAGAAATTGATTCTTGGCTCCAAGTTGTGAGAGTTTAGGCTCAAATAGTTTTCCTCAGTTTCAGAGGAGCTGTCACTATTAGAAGTGTAGATCTTATATGATTTGAGGAACATGCTTAAAGGAGGAGAGTGAATGGTCAAAGAATAGGCCCCATACATACCAGACAGACACGCACACAGCAACAAGAACATCCAAGACATGAACAGGCCACACCCTCTCAAACGCCTTTTCCCTGTCACCCGCTATGAAGGAAAGTAGAAACAGTGGAACTAGAAGATCACATTAAACTGATGTTACTGGACGGAAGGACAAATAAAACAATAAACCTTTAAGAGTCAAGAATAAACAATAAAATAATCTCATATACTCTGCAAGTATTCATTTGTTAATTATGAAGCAGCAGCATTTTGCTCAGTTTATAAGACAGTAACTCAAACCAATGTGCAAACCCTGTCCACCAGGTGGCAGTATACTTAAATAAGCCACAGTTAAAATACATGTCTTTACTCATCTTTTGGTGAATCGTTGTCACTTTTCTCCATCCCACGTATGAAGTGAGCGACTTGAGCTGGCGTTTCCAACAGATGCGTGCGACCACCACAGGTCACTGGGAGACGGGCTGGATATATGATTCTGTATCCAACATTTTTAGCTCGGAGGATCTTCTTGACCTCGCTGTAATCCTGCTGCAATCTATGGACTTCAGGCGACACGTCCGGGAAGAACATCACCTGCCTGGATTTATAGAGGGCTTTCCCTTCTTCCTGGCAGCGATTTGGACCAGCGTTTTATCTTGGAAGTTTAAACACTTCATGATGACGGGACGTGGAGGCCTCTCCTTGTCGATGAAGCTGACAGAGCTGGGAAGCCGATGGCAGCGCTCCATGATAAGTGGGGTTCGTCGCGGTCCCAGTTCCAGAACCTCGGCCAGGCACCTTTCCATGAATCCACACGGATCCGCTCCCTCCGCTCCCTCGGGAAGACCTTTCAGCCTCAAGTTGGATCTCCGGCTCCTGTTTTCTTGATGGTCCACTTTAGAGGTGACGTCTTTATTTGGCTTTGGAGTTTGTTAACCGTAGTTTTGAGGGTTCCTACTGTGTTTTCATGATGAGAGATTCGTTGCTTGCGTCAGCCTCTTAAAGCTCTCATCTAGATGGGTTCTTATCCCTTGGACCACTGACAGGACATGATCAGTTTTAGCTGTAAAATCAGTCCTCAGACCCACTTTGTCCAACTTTAAATCCGTGATTGCTTTTAGAATTTGGTTGGAGCCTGGTTGTGACTCTTGAAACTCCTGGTCTCTTGATGCCGTGGCGGTCGCTTCATGGTTTGCTTCAATCCCTTTTTCCTCCCTTTGGTGTTTGACGCTGTTCATTTCCACTAAAGTCGTGAGATTTGTAGTTTTCAGATGTTTTCAGCGTCGTTTTTACAGAGATTTTTACAGTTCAAAGTGAGGAGACAGGGGGGCGTGGCCTCTCTGTTATTACAGGAAGTGAGACTTTTACTGATGGACCAGAGAGAGACCAGAGAGAGACCAGAGAGAGAGACCAAGAGAGAGACCAGAGAGAGACCAGAGAGAGAGACCAGAGAGAGAGACCAGAGAGAGACCAGAGAGAGACCAGAGAGAGAGACCAGAGAGAGACCAGAGAGAGAGACCAGAGAGAGACCAGAGAGAGACCACAGAGAGACAAGAGAGAGACCAGAGAGAGAGAGACCAGAGAGAGAGACCAGAGAGAGTCCAGAGAGAGACCAGAGAGAGACCAGAGAGAGACCAGACAGAGACCATAGAGAGAGACCAGAGAGAGAGAGACCAGAGAGAGACCAAAGAGACCAAAGAGAGACCAGAGTGAGACCAGAGTGAGACCAGAGTGAGACCAGAGAGAGACCAGAGAGAGACCAGAGAGACACCAGAGAGAGACCAGAGAGAGACCAGAGAGAGAGACAATAGAGAAATATGACTGTACCGACTTCCGTGTTGTTACTTCCTCCTTGGTCTTGTGTGTTTCAGAGCAACACGACAGAGACTTCTTCAGGAACAATACGGATCAGTCTGTCTGTGTTAGTGACCAGAAAGTAAGTACCATGTGTCTGTGTTAGTGACCAGAAAGTAAGTACCATGTGTCTGTGTTAGTGACCAGAAAGTAAGTACCATGTGTCTGTGTTAGTGACCAGAAAGTAAGTACCATGTGTCTGTGTTAGTGACCAGAAAGTAAGTAAGTACCATGTGTCTGTGTTAGTGACCAGAAAGTAAGTACCATGTGTCTGTGTTAGTGACCATAAAATACAGTAAGTACCATGTGTCTGTGTTAGTGACCAGAAAGTAAGTACCATGTGTCTGTGTTAGTGACCAGAAAGTAAGTACCATGTGTCTGTGTTAGTGACCAGAAAGTAAGTACCATAAGTTTTTCCTTGTCGATGCAGGAGGGTCTTGTTGGACAGTTAGTGTCCAACAGAAAGGATTTGGTGATGATCAGGACACTTTAGCATTCTACAACATGTATGGACATTTTTCATGTGTTTTAACTGTTGATTCTCTGATCTGTGTTGGTGATTTCAATGGTTTTGTTAAGTCTCTGAGATGATGCTGTTGTGATTTAGGGCTGTACAAGAATAACTTGTATTGTATTGTATTGTACCATGTGTGAAGCGTTGTTGTGTCTGTGTTAGTGACTAGAAAGTAATCAGAATCAGAATCATTTTTATTGCCACGTAAGTAACAGAAGTTACAGACTGGGAAATTGCTTTGGCTCAGTGCAACAGTCAGAAAGAGATAATAATAAAGAATAAAAAACACTTCTAAAGAATACATTTAAATTTAAAATAGAGTTACAGTTACTATTTACAATATACAAGTGCACATGGTGCACACAATGTAAGGTGACAGCAGTACAGTGAAGTAAAGTGACTTATGAGGGCAGTAAAGTGACTTTATAAAGGGCAGTAAAGTGACTTTATAAAGGGCGGGGGGACAGGTTAAGAAGTGTTCAAGAGTCCAACAGCAGAGGGGAAGAAACTGTTCTTGTGGCGGGAGGCTCTAGTCCTGATGGACCGCAGTCTCCTGCCTGAGGGGAGTGGTTGGAATAGTCCATGTGCAGGGTGAGAGGGGTCGGCTGTGATACGACCAGCCCGACCTCGAGCTCGGGCGACGTACAGAAGGCTGCGGCCGATCACTTCCTCTGCAGAGCGCACAATGCGCTGTAGTCTCTGTTTGTCCCTGACTGTGGCTCCAGCGAACCACACGGTGACGGAGGAGGTGATGGAGGAGGTGATGGAGGAGGTGAGGATGGACTCGATGATGGCCGTGTAGAACTGCACCAACATCTGTGCAGGCAGCTTGGCTTTCCTGAGCTGCCGCAGGAAGTACATCCTCTGCTGGGCCTTCTTGATGAGGGAGCTGATGGTCGGCTCCCACTTGAGGTCCTGGGTGATGGTGGTGCCCAGGAAACGGAAGGACTCCACAGAGGTGATGGGGGAGTCCATCACGGAGGGTGGGGGCGGGGGGACAGTGCTCTTCCTGAAGTCCACAATCATCTCCACTGTCTTCTGGGCGTTCAGCTCCAGGTTGTTACCACTGCACCAGGACACCAGCCGGTCCACCTCCCTCCTGTAGGCAGACTCATCGTTGTTGGAGATGAGTCCAATGAGGGTGGTGTCGTCCGCGAACTTGATCAGCTTCACAGAGTCGTGGCTGGAGGTGCAGTGGTTGGTGTACAGGGAGAAGAGCAGGGGAGAAAGAACACAGCCCTGTGGGGCTCCTGTATTTATAATCCGAGAGTCCGAGACATTCTTCCCCAGACGCACTCGCTGCTTCCTGTCTGTCAGGAAGTCAGTGATCCACCTGCAGGTGGAATCGGGCACGTTGAGCTGGGAGAGCTTGTCCTGGAGCAGGGATGGCAGGATTGTGTTGAAGGCAGAGCTGAAGTCCACGAACAGGACCCTGGCGTAGGTCCCCGGGGAGTCCAGGTGCTGTAGGATGTGGTGGAGGGCCAGGTTAATGGCGTCGTCTACAGATCTGTTGGCTCTGTAGGCGAACTGCAGGGGGTCCAGGAGGGGGGAGGTGAGGGACTTGAGATGGGAGAGGACCAGACGTTCAAATAACTTCATGACGACAGACGTAAGTGCTACAGGTCTGTAGTCATTGAGTCCTGTGATCCTGGGCTTCTTTGGGACGGGGACAATGATGGAAGATTTGAAGCAGGCCGGGACATGGCAGGACTGCAGAGAGGAGTTGAAAATGTCCGTGAACACAGGAGTAAGCTCACTGGGGCAGTGTCTCAGAGTGGCCGGAGACACGTGGTCCGGGCCAGGAGCTTTGCGGGGGTGCAGCCTCAAGAAGAGTTGTTTAATGTCTTTAGAGGCTATTGTCAGGCTGGGGGCAGGGCTGATGGGTGGGCCGTTAGAGTAGTGGGGTGGTTCACTGCTAAACTCCGGCAGCTCAGGAAAGCAAAGGAGTCTGCTTTCAGGGAGGGGGACCGCAGCGGCTACAAAGCAGCTAAATATCAGTTCAGGAAAGAACTGAAAGCAGCCAAGTCGCGGCACAGAGAACGACTACAGGAGCAGTTTGGTAACAACGATACTGCTTCTGTCTGGAGGGGCCTACGGGAGATCACCAACTACAAACCCAAAGCCCCCCCCTGTGCTGATGACCACAAGCTAGCTGACGAACTGAACTTTTTTTTCAGTCGCTTTGATGCTGCCCCTGACACCTCCCCCACCCCCACTACTCTAACGACCCACCCATCAGCTCTGCCCCCAGCCTGACAATAGCCTCTAAAGACATTAAACAACTCTTCTTGAGGCTGCACCCCCGCAAAGCTCCTGGCCCGGACCACGTGTCTCCGGCAAACTGACAAACTGAACTTTTTTTTCAGTCGAGACCAGAGAGAGACTACAGAGAGAGACTACAGAGAGAGACCAGAGAGAGACCAGAGAGAGAGACCAGAGAGAGAGACCAGAGAGAGAGACCAGAGAGAGAGACCAGAGAGAGAAACCAGAGAGAGAGACCAGAGAGAGACCAGAGAGACTAGAGTGAGACCAGAGAGACTAGAGTGAGACCAGAGAGACTAGAGTAAGACCAGAGAGACTAGAGTAAGACCAGAGAGACTAGAGTAAGACCAGAGAGACTAGAGTAAGACCAGAGAGACTAGAGTGAGACCAGAGATACTAGAGTAAGACGTAAGTAAAGTAAGGAGGTGGGTACAGAGGAGGTGGGTACAGAGGAGGTGGGTACAGAGGAGGTGGGTACAGAGGAGGTGGGTACTGAGGAGGTGGGTACAGAGGAGGTGGGTACAGAGGCTGCATGTGTGTGTGATGGGATTATGAACATGTCTTCACCTTGGGTTGACCTTCCACTGTGGCTGATACTAAGGTGTCGCTGATGCAGAACTGCAGACCACTTCCTTCCTGTGTTTCTCCCCAACGCAGCAGAACGTGAGACTGAACTCATCATAGAGAGACCAGAGAGAGACCAGAGAGAGACCAGAGAGAGACCAGAGAGAGACCAGAGAGAGACACGAGAGAGACACGAGAGAGACACGAGAGAGACACGAGAGAGACACGAGAGAGACCAGAGAGAGACCAGAGAGAGACCAGAGAGAGACACGAGAGAGACCAGAGCGAGAGACCAGAGAGAGACCAGAGAGAAACCAGAGAGAGAGACCAGAGAAAGACTAGAAAAAGACCAGAGGGAGACCAGAGAGAGACCAGAGAGAGAGACCAGAGAGAGAGACCAGAGAGACCAGAGAGAAACCAAAGAGAGACCAGAGAGAGACTAGAAAAAGACCAGAGTAAGACCAGAGAGACTAGAGTGAGACCAGAGAGACTAGAGTAAGAGCAGAAACCAGAGTGAGACCAGAGAGACTAGAGCGAGACCAGAGAGACTAGAGTGAGACCAGAGATACTATAGTAAGACCAGACTAGAGTGAGACCAGAGAGACTAGAGTAAGACCGAGAAACCAGAGTGAGACCAGAGAGACTAGAGTGAGACCAGACTAGAGTGAGACCAGAGAGACTAGAGTAAGACCAGAGAGACTAGAGTGAGACCAGAGAGACTAGAGTGAGACCAGAGAGACTAGAGTGAGACCAGAGAGACTAGAGTAAGACCAGAGAGACTAGAGTGAGACCAGAGAGACTAGAGTGAGACCAGAGAGACTAGAGTGAGACCAGAGAGACTAGAGTGAGACCAGAGAGACTAGAGTGAGACCAGAGAGACTAGAGTAAGACCAGAGAGACTAGAGTGAGACCAGAGAGACTAGAGTGAGACCAGAGAGACTAGAGTGAGACCAGAGAGACTAGAGTAAGACCAGAGAGACTAGAGTAAGACCAGAGAGACTAGAGTGAGACCAGAGAGACTAGAGTAAGACCAGAGAGACTAGAGTAAGACCAGACCAGAGTGAGACCAGTGAGACTAGAGTGAGACCAGAGAGACTAGAGTGAGACCAGAGAGACTAGAGTAAGACCAGAGAGACTAGAGTAAGACCAGACTAGAGTGAGACCAGAGAGACTAGAGTAAGACCAGACTAGAGTGAGACCAGAGAGACTAGAGTAAGACCAGAGAGACCAGAGAGACTAGAGTAGGACCAGACTAGAGTGAGACCAGAGAGACTAGAGTAAGACCAGAGGAACTAGAGTAAGACCAGACTAGAGTGAGAACAGAGAGACTAGAGTAAGACCAGAAACCAGAGTGAGACCAGAGAGACTAGAGTGAGACCAGAGAGACTAGAATAAGACCAGACTAGAGTGAGACCAGAGAGACTAGAGTAAGACCAGACTAGAGTGAGACCAGAGAGACTAGAGTGAGACCAGAGAGACTAGAGTGAGACCAGAGAGACTAGAGTGAGACCAGAGAGACTAGAGTGAGACCAGAGAGACTACAGTGAGACCAGAGAGACTACAGTGAGACCAGAGAGACAACAGTGAGACCAGTGAGACCAGAGAGACTACAGTGAGACCAGAGAGACTAGAGTGAGACCAGAGAGACTACAGTGAGACCAGAGAGACTACAGTGAGACCAGATAAACTACAGTGAGACCAGACGGACTACAGTGAGACCAGAGACTACAGTGAGACCAGAGAGACTACAGTGAGACCAGAGAGACTAGAGTGAGACCAGAGAGACTACAGTGAGACCAGAGAGACTACAGTGAGACCAGAGAGACTACAGTGAGACCAGAGAGACTACAGTGAGACTAGAGAGACTACAGTGAGACTAGAGAGACTACAGCGAGACCAGAGAGACTACAGCTGGCTCATTTACAGAAAAGTGGATGAATGCATGATTTCCGTTGCCGGGTGGCGGGGGCAGCAGTCTGACATAGAGCTCTGATTGCAGACGCTGCTCCCTCTTGTATACAGTAAATGTGTACTATCCCTATTGGAATGAATAGAAAACATATATAACTGTACTGAGTCACAGGAGCAGCAGTCTGAGCAGAGACACAGACTTCCCCCTCCACAGACACCTCCTCCAGCTCATCTGGGGGAATCCTGAGGCGTTCAGCTCAGAGACGTTTTAAAGAATTTAATGAACTAAAGACTTTTCACTTCAACTTTTCCTTTTTTAAATAATCACAGAATCATTTCACTTTCACTTCACAGAAGTCTGACACTTGATACATGTTTATGTTAAACCTGAGAAAGGTTCAAGCTTGACCAGAGACCAGCTGCACTTTGGACAGTCTCTGTAACTGCTACGATGGTGCCACAAACAACCACATAGAATAAGACAAAATATTTCCTGATGTGTCCATTAGATCATTGATAAACATAACTCCATATATACTTCTCCATGATACTATGTTAAACCTGACAAAGATTTAAGCTGTTACAGACCTTTGGACTGTCTGATACCATAAAGACCATAAAGACCATGGACTTTGAAATCCTTCGATATAAACCTGATCTCAGGTTAATGATTGTGTTTGTGTGGACTAAGGACTCAGAGACAGTTGGAGCAGCGGCTTCATACAGAGCACAGGAGTGGACTGCTTTTGGACCTGAGATCTGGATCTGGACCTCTGAGAACTGAGACCTGGATCTGGACCTCTGAGACCTGAGACCTGGATCTGGACCTCTGAGAACTTAAGCCTCTGCTGTGGTACGTCACTTTAATCTCCTAATAACACCTAATAACATCTTTAGAAAAGATAGAAAGAAAGTCATGTGATCCCAGAGAGAGACCAGAGAGAGACCAGAGAGAGACCAGAGAGAGACCAGAGAGAGACCAGAGAGAGAAACCAGAGAGAGACCAGAGAGAGACCAGAGAGAGACCAGAGAGAGACCAGAGAGAGACCAGAGAGAGACCAGAGAGAGACCGGAGAGAGACCAGAGAGAGACCGGAGAGAGACTTGAGAGAGACCAGAGAGAGACCAGAGAGAGACCAGAGAGAGACCGGAGAGAGACCGGAGAGAGACCAGAGAGGGACCAGAGAGAGACCGGAGAGAGACCGGAGAGAGACCGGAGAGAGACCGGAGAGAGACCAGAGAGAGACCAGAGAGAGACCAGAGAGAGACCAGAGAGAGACCAGAGAGAGACCGGAGAGAGACCGGACAGAGACCAGAGAGAGACCAGAGAGAGACCAGAGAGAGACCAGAGAGAGACCAGAGAGGGACTAGACAGAGACCAGAGAGAGACCAGAGAGAGACCATAGAGATTGACCAGAGAGAGACCAGAGAGAGACCAGAGAGAGACCAGAGAGAGACCAGAGAGAGAGACCAGAGAGAGACCAGAGAGAGACCAGAGAGAGACCGGAGAGAGACCAGAGAGAGACCAGAGAGGGACTAGACAGAGACCAGAGAGAGACCAGAGAGAGACCATAGAGAGAGACCAGAGAGAGACCAGAGAGAGACCAGAGAGAGACCAGAGAGAGACCAGAGAGAGAGACCAGAGAGAGACCAGAGAGAGACCAGAGAGAGACCAGAGAGAGAGACCAGAGAGAGACCAGAGAGAGACTAGACAGAGACTAGAGAGAGACTAGAGAGAGACTAGAGAGAGACTAGAGGGACAAGAGAGAGAAGAGAGAGACCAGAGAGAGACCAGAGAGAGACCAGAGAGAGACCAGAGAGAGACCAGAGAGAGAGACCAGAGAGAGACCAGAGAGAGACTAGACAGAGACTAGAGAGAGACTAGAGAGAGACTAGAGAGAGACTAGAGGGACAAGAGAGACCAGAGAGAGACCAGAGAGAGACCAGAGAGAGAGACCAGAGAGAGACCAGAGAGAGACCAGAGAGAGACCGGAGAGAGACCAGAGAGAGACCAGAGAGGGACTAGACAGAGACCAGAGAGAGACCAGAGAGAGACCATAGAGAGAGACCAGAGAGAGACCAGAGAGAGACCAGAGAGAGACCAGAGAGAGAGACCAGAGAGAGACCAGAGAGAGACCAGAGAGAGAGACCAGAGAGAGACCAGAGAGAGACCAGAGAGAGACCAGAGAGAGAGACCAGAGAGAGACCAGAGAGAGACTAGACAGAGACTAGAGAGAGACTAGAGAGAGACTAGAGGGACAAGAGAGAGAAGAGAGAGACCAGAGAGAGACCAGAGAGAGAGAGACCAGAGAGAGACTAGAGAGAGACCAGAGAGAGACTAGAGAGAGAAGAGAAAGACCAGAGAGAGACTAGACAGAGACAAGAGAGAGACCAGAGAGAGACCAGAGAGAGAGAGACCAGAGAGGGACTAGAGAGAGACCAGAGAGGGACTAGACAGAGACAAGAGAGAGACCAGAGAGAGACCAGAGAGAGAGAGACCAGAGAGAGACTAGAGAGAGACCAGAGAGAGACTAGAGAGAGAAGAGAGAGACCAGAGAGAGACTAGACAGAGACAAGAGAGAGACCAGAGAGAGACCAGAGAGAGAGAGACCAGAGAGAGACTAGAGAGAGACCGGAGAGAGACCAGAGAGGGACCAGAGAGAGACCGGAGAGAGACCGGAGAGAGACCGGAGAGAGACCGGAGAGAGACCGGAGAGAGACCAGAGAGAGACCAGAGAGAGACCAGAGAGAGACCAGAGAGAGACCGGAGAGAGACCGGACAGAGACCAGAGAGAGACCAGAGAGAGACCAGAGAGAGACCAGAGAGAGACCGGAGAGAGACCAGAGAGAGACCAGAGAGAGACTAGACAGAGACCAGAGAGAGACCAGAGAGAGACCATAGAGAGAGACCAGAGAGAGACCAGAGAGAGACCAGAGAGAGACCAGAGAGAGAGACCAGAGAGAGACCAGAGAGAGACCAGAGAGAGACCAGAGAGAGAGACCAGAGAGAGACCAGAGAGAGACTAGACAGAGACCAGAGAGAGACCAGAGAGAGACCATAGAGAGAGACCAGAGAGAGACCAGAGAGAGACCAGAGAGAGACCAGAGAGAGAGACCAGAGAGAGACCAGAGAGAGACCAGAGAGAGAGACCAGAGAGAGACCAGAGAGAGACCAGAGAGAGACCAGAGAGAGACCAGAGAGAGACCAGAGAGAGACCGGAGAGAGACCAGAGAGAGACCGGAGAGAGACTTGAGAGAGACCAGAGAGAGACCAGAGAGAGACCAGAGAGAGACCGGAGAGAGACCGGAGAGAGACCAGAGAGGGACCAGAGAGAGACCGGAGAGAGACCGGAGAGAGACCGGAGAGAGACCGGAGAGAGACCAGAGAGAGACCAGAGAGAGACCAGAGAGAGACCAGAGAGAGACCAGAGAGAGACCGGAGAGAGACCGGACAGAGACCAGAGAGAGACCAGAGAGAGACCAGAGAGAGACCAGAGAGAGACCAGAGAGGGACTAGACAGAGACCAGAGAGAGACCAGAGAGAGACCATAGAGAGAGACCAGAGAGAGACCAGAGAGAGACCAGAGAGAGACCAGAGAGAGACCAGAGAGAGAGACCAGAGAGAGACCAGAGAGAGACCAGAGAGAGACCGGAGAGAGACCAGAGAGAGACCAGAGAGGGACTAGACAGAGACCAGAGAGAGACCAGAGAGAGACCATAGAGAGAGACCAGAGAGAGACCAGAGAGAGACCAGAGAGAGACCAGAGAGAGACCAGAGAGAGAGACCAGAGAGAGACCAGAGAGAGACCAGAGAGAGACCAGAGAGAGAGACCAGAGAGAGACCAGAGAGAGACTAGACAGAGACTAGAGAGAGACTAGAGAGAGACTAGAGAGAGACTAGAGGGACAAGAGAGAGAAGAGAGAGACCAGAGAGAGACCAGAGAGAGACCAGAGAGAGACCAGAGAGAGACCAGAGAGAGAGACCAGAGAGAGACCAGAGAGAGACTAGACAGAGACTAGAGAGAGACTAGAGAGAGACTAGAGAGAGACTAGAGGGACAAGAGAGACCAGAGAGAGACCAGAGAGAGACCAGAGAGAGAGACCAGAGAGAGACCAGAGAGAGACCAGAGAGAGACCGGAGAGAGACCAGAGAGAGACCAGAGAGGGACTAGACAGAGACCAGAGAGAGACCAGAGAGAGACCATAGAGAGAGACCAGAGAGAGACCAGAGAGAGACCAGAGAGAGACCAGAGAGAGAGACCAGAGAGAGACCAGAGAGAGACCAGAGAGAGAGACCAGAGAGAGACCAGAGAGAGACCAGAGAGAGACCAGAGAGAGAGACCAGAGAGAGACCAGAGAGAGACTAGACAGAGACTAGAGAGAGACTAGAGAGAGACTAGAGGGACAAGAGAGAGAAGAGAGAGACCAGAGAGAGACCAGAGAGAGAGAGACCAGAGAGAGACTAGAGAGAGACCAGAGAGAGACTAGAGAGAGAAGAGAAAGACCAGAGAGAGACTAGACAGAGACAAGAGAGAGACCAGAGAGAGACCAGAGAGAGAGAGACCAGAGAGGGACTAGAGAGAGACCAGAGAGGGACTAGACAGAGACAAGAGAGAGACCAGAGAGAGACCAGAGAGAGAGAGACCAGAGAGAGACTAGAGAGAGACCAGAGAGAGACTAGAGAGAGAAGAGAGAGACCAGAGAGAGACTAGACAGAGACAAGAGAGAGACCAGAGAGAGACCAGAGAGAGAGAGACCAGAGAGAGACTAGAGAGAGACCGGAGAGAGACCAGAGAGGGACCAGAGAGAGACCGGAGAGAGACCGGAGAGAGACCGGAGAGAGACCGGAGAGAGACCGGAGAGAGACCAGAGAGAGACCAGAGAGAGACCAGAGAGAGACCAGAGAGAGACCGGAGAGAGACCGGACAGAGACCAGAGAGAGACCAGAGAGAGACCAGAGAGAGACCAGAGAGAGACCGGAGAGAGACCAGAGAGAGACCAGAGAGGGACTAGACAGAGACCAGAGAGAGACCAGAGAGAGACCATAGAGAGAGACCAGAGAGAGACCAGAGAGAGACCAGAGAGAGACCAGAGAGAGAGACCAGAGAGAGACCAGAGAGAGACCAGAGAGAGACCGGAGAGAGACCAGAGAGAGACCAGAGAGGGACTAGACAGAGACCAGAGAGAGACCAGAGAGAGACCATAGAGAGAGACCAGAGAGAGACCAGAGAGAGACCAGAGAGAGACCAGAGAGAGAGACCAGAGAGAGACCAGAGAGAGAGAGAGAGAGACCAGAGAGAGACCAGAGAGAGACCAGAGAGAGACCAGAGAGAGACCAGAGAGAGAGACCAGAGAGAGACCAGAGAGAGACTAGACAGAGACTAGAGAGAGACTAGAGAGAGACTAGAGAGAGAGAGACTAGAGAGACCAGAGAGAGAAGAGAGAGACCAGAGAGAGACTAGAGAGAGACAGAGAGAGAGAGACCAGAGAGAACCAGAGAGAGACCAGAGAGAGACCAGAGAGAGACAGAGAGAGACCAGAGAGAGACCAGAGAGAGACCAAGAGAGAGACCAGAGAGAGACCAGAGAGAGACCAGAGAGAGACCAGAGAGAGACCAGAGAGAGAGAGACCAGAGAGAGAGACCAGAGAGAGAGACAAGAGAGAGACCAGAGAGAGACCAGAGAGAGAGACAGAGAGAGACCAGAGAGAGACAAGAGAGAGACCAGAGAGAGACCAGAGAGAGACAAGAGAGAGACCAGAGAGAGACCAGAGAGAGAGAGACCAGAGAGAGACCAGAGAGAGACCAGAGAGAGACCAGAGGAGAGACCAGAGAGAGACCGAGAGAGACCAGAGAGAGACAGAGAGAGAGACCAGAGAGAGACCAGAGAGAGACCAGAGGAGACCAGAGAGAGACCAGAGGAGACCAGAGAGAGACCAGAGAGAGACCAGAGAGAAGAGAGACCAGAGAGAGACCAGAGAGAGACCAGAGAGAGACCAGAGAGAGACCAGAGAGAGACCAGAGAGAGACCAGAGAGAGACCAGAGAGAGACCAGAGAGAGACCAGAGAGAGACCAGAGAGAGACCAGAGAGAACCAGAGAGAGACCAGAGAGACCAGAGTGAGACCAGAGAGAGACCCAGAGAGAGAGACCAGAGAGAGACCAGAGAGAGACCAGAGAGAGACCAGAGAGAGACCAGAGAGAGACCACTGTGTCTGTTTGATTTTCTGATCCGTGTCGACGAATCGACAACTTGGTAAAGTCCTTTGACGAGGCTAAAAACATAGAATAGAATTGTTGTGATGAAAAACAGTTAAACATTATTTATTAGAAACTTAAAGCTGCTGAACCTAAAGTTTTGTTTCGAGACTGAAATGTTGTTTGTCGCGATAGAAAAAGTGTGAGAAATGTGTTTATTGTGGATAAATCCGACGTCATCTCCCCAGGTCATTGTGCTGACGTGATCCAACAGTCCCTGTGAGTCACTATTTGACCCTTTGGGCTCAGACAGAAATAAGAATTAGATTTTTACATGAGCTTTGAAAATAGAGACCACAGCTTTAAGTCTCGCACCAAATGTTAGTGCTATAAGAACCAAGTGGAACTCTGAGGAGCACAGGGACTGGCCTCCTGCTGTGACTCTGAGGAGCACAGGGACTGGCCTCCTGCTGGGACTGAGGAGCACAGGGACTGGCCTCCTGCTGTGACTCTGAGGAGCACAGGGACTGGCCTCCTGCTGGGACTGAGGAGCACAGGGACTGGCCTCCTGCTGGGACTCTGAGGAGCACAGGGACTGGCCTCCTGCTAAGACTCTGAGGAGCACAGGGACTGGCCTCCTGCTGGGACCTGAGGAGCACAGGGACTGGCCTCCTGCTGGGACTCTGAGGAGCACAGGGACTGGCCTCCTGCTGGGACTCTGAGGAGCACAGGGACTGGCCTCCTGCTGGGACTCTGAGGAGCACAGGGACTGGCCTCCTGCTGGGACTCTGAGGAGCACAGGGACTGGCCTCCTGCTGGGACTCTGAGGAGCACAGGGACTGGCTCCTGCTGGACTCTGAGGAGCACAGGGACTGGCCTCCTGCTGGGACTCTGAGGAGCACAGGGACTGGCCTCCTGCTGGGACTCTGAGGAGCACAGGGACTGGCCTCCTGCTGGGACTCTGAGGAGCACAGGGACTGGCCTCCTGCTGGGACTCTGAGGAGCACAGGGACTGGCCTCCTGCTGGGACTCTGAGGAGCACAGGGACTGGCCTCCTGCTGGGACTCTGAGGAGCACAGGGACTGGCCTCCTGCTGGGACTCTGAGGAGCACAGGGACTGGTCTCCTGCTGGTCCCAGAGTCAGGACTAAACATGGGGAGGCAGTGTTTCAGATTTATGCAGCTAAAAACAGTCTTCCAGAAAACGTGAGACGGGCAATATTCAAATCCAGGTTAAAAACAGATTTAATCCTGACTTTCTGATTTAAAGCCTTGTCTTGTGAGTTGCCGTGTGTGGACTGTGCTATACCAATAACCTTGCCTAATGCTAAAGGGTTATGAACATATGACATCAGTGACTTTTCCGCGTGGCCTCGCACCAGCATTTTTGTGTTACAATTTGAGTAAACTTCTGAACCATCAAACGACAGAATAAAAATAACATATGTACATGTAGATACGGATACAGGTGTAAAAAATAAAAGAATACAGAATACATACAGGTGAACAGAACCATGAACAGAACCATGAACAGAACCATGAACAGAACCATGAACACGCTCAGAGCAGAGGAGTCATTCTGTGTCCGTCCTAAAAACAACAAAGTTCACAATCTGGTCCCAAAGAGTTCCATCCACATGGACGGCGTGCTCCGGTGTCTGGCCGTGACTGCCCTTCCTCTGATTGGCTGCGTCCGTCCTGAGAAAAGGTACTTGTAGAAGAAGAAAGCAGTTTGTTGCTGGGGGACGTGAATGCTTCTCGGGCACAAGACGCCATTTTGTGTCCACGGAAATCACAGTTGCATCTTTTTGTTTTCCCCCGTTTGGATTGAATGGTATAGAGACCAGGTGAGAGACCAGGTGAGAGACCAGGTGAGAGACCAGGGGAGAGACCAGGTGAGAGACCAGGTGAGAGACCAGGGGAGAGACCAGGGGAGAGACCAGGTGAGAGACCAGGGGAGAGACCAGGGGAGAGACCAGGTGAGAGACCAGGTGAGAGACCAGGTGAGAGACCAGGTGAGAGACCAGGGGAGAGACCAGGTGAGAGACCAGGGGAGAGACCAGGGGAGAGACCAGGGGAGAGACCAGGTGAGAGACCAGGGGAGACCAGGTGAGAGACCAGGTGAGAGACCAGGTGAGAGACCAGGGGAGAAACCAGGGGAGAGACCAGGGGAGAGACCAGGGGAGAGACCAGGGGAGAGACCAGGCAAGACAGGACCAGGGGAGAGACCAGGACCAGTGGAGCTAGGACAAGGGTAGGGACCAGGGAACCCAGGACTAGGGGAGCAAGGACCAGGGGAGACAGGACCAGGGGAGACAGGACCAGGGCAGGTTGAGAAGCTAGTAGCAGATCTTGTGTTTCTAATCTGGTGAAAGTGTAAAACAGCCGGAACAATCAGTTGTGTCCCTAGGGTGCTGTGGCGAGGGCGGGGTACTGTTTCTACTTTCCTTCATAGCGGGTGACAGGGAAAAGGCGTTTGAGAGGGTGTGGCCTGTTCATGTCTTGGATGTTCTTGTTGCTGTGTGCGTGTCTGTCTGGTATGTATGGGGCCTATTCTTTGACCATTCCACTCTCCTCCTTTAAGCATGTTCCTCAAATCATATAAGATCTACACTTCTAATAGTGACAGCTCCTCTGAAACTGAGGAAAACTATTTGAGCCTAAACTCTCACAACTTGGAGCCAAGAATCAATTTCTCCGACTATTTCAATGATAAAACACAAAGGAACATGGATGAAACTGATCCAGATAGAAACGTTTTTCCAAATACCAAGAGTGGTTGTCAAGTCTCAATCTTAATCTTGTTAGATCTGAGTGCTGCCTTTGACACCGTCGACCATGAGATCCTCTTACAGAGATTAGAGGACTGGGTTGGAGTCGCTGGCACCGCCCTAAGTTGGTTTAGGTCTTACCTTGAAGACAGGAAGTACTTTGTGGAGATTGGAAACTGTGTCTCAGATCATATGGCCCTGACCTGTGGAGTACCACAGGGGTCGATCCTGGGACCTCTTCTGTTCAATCTCTACATGCTGCCGTTGGTCAGTTAATACGCAGAAACAAAGTGTCCTATCACAACTATGCAGACGACACTCAGATCTATGTCTCACTGACTGCAGGAGAACATGGACCAGTGGACTCACTCCTTCACTGTATCCAACAGATCAGTGAGTGGATGCAAAACAACTTCCTTCAGCTAAACGCAGACAAAACTGAAATGATTGTCTTTGGTCCCCAGAAACAAAGAGAGAGCGTCATCTGTCACCTACAGTCTCTCTCCCTAAAACCTTCAAACAAGGTCAGAAATCTAGGGGTAATACTGGACTCAGACTTAAATTTTAATAGCCACATCAAATCAGTAACATCAGCAGCTTTTTACCATCTAAAAAACATTGCCAGGATCAAAAACATAGTGTCTAAAGCAGACTTGGAGATTCTTATCCATGCATTTGTCTCCAGTAGGTTAGACTACTGCAATGGCCTGCTCACAGGTCTGTCCAAACAGGCTGTAAAACAGCTGCAGTACATTCAAAATGCAGCAGCTCGAGTCCTGACTAGAACCAGGAAGTACGACCACATTAGTCCGGTCCTCAGGTCCCTGCACTGGCTTCCTGTGGCTCAGAGAATAGACTTTAAAACAGCTCTGCTTGTGTACAAATCTCTCCATGGCCTCGCACCAAAATATATTAGTGACATGTTAGTCCCATATGAACCAGCCCGGACTCTGAGGAGCACAGGGACTGGACTCCTGTTAGTGCCCAGAGTCAGAACTAAACATGGGGAGGCTGCTTTTCAGATTCATGCTGCTAAAATCTGGAACAGTCTTCCTGAAGATGTGAGACAGGCCTCCTCTCTGACAATGTTTAATACAAGGTTGAAAACAGTTCTGTTTAGCTGTGCATACAACGGAGGGATTTTATATTTTTATCTTTTTTTAATGTACTGTGATTATTTATGATTTTAATGCTTTCTTGTTCTGTTCAGCACTTTGAATTGCCTTGTGTATGAATTGTGCTATATAAATAAACTTGCCTTGCCTTGCCTTGCCTTGTTGTTTGTATTTTACTGATATCATGTTTGACAAAGAATTTACAAAGAGAAAAAACATTTCTTTGGTGCATTTCAATAGTAGAAGTTTATTCTCACATTTGAATGAATCCAACAATATCTGAAACAATGTAAATGTCTTTTCAATAAAAAGCAGTTTCAGAAACATGGATAAATGAGAAGACAGTGAGTTTGTAATGAGTATGAAATGTTCTGTACTAACAGACAACATCAGAGAGGAGGGGAGTGGCTTTATATGTTGATAATAACATCATGTGTCATATTGTTGATCACACTCTTTCACCGTCAAGGAACTTTTTCACTGTGTAACAATAGAAATGACAATTGTATTTTAGTAATGTAATGTAATTCAGAAAATGGATGGAGAAAATATTTAGTAATAAAAACAAAGATCTTATAATCTGTGGAGACTACAATATGAACTTATTAAATCCTAATAATAATAAACTGACAGATGAATTTATAGACAGTATGTTTTCCATGGGTCTCTATCCACTTAAAACCAGAGCAACAGCACCAGTGCCACTCTGATAGCTCTGATAATAACATGTTCTGTCATATTTTAGACAAAAACATAGCGGGTGGTCTGCTGGTAAATGATGCCAGTGACATCTGCCAGTTTTCATGATATATGATCTAAACTATAACCAAACCCGTAAACCGTGAGTGCCATTGTAGAGTAACAACAGAACAATCCATAAACGCCCTGAACATGGATTTTCTCTATGACAAAAAATGTCCCGTTAAAACATTTAGGATAAAAGACTCCACAATAACTCCTTGGTTAACTAAAGGGCTTTCAAATGCCTGCAAAAAGAAAACATATTTATATAGAGAATTCTTTAGGCTTAGAACAAGAGAATTGTGATATAAAAATACAAAAACAAATGAACCAGTATTTTGAGAGAAAGTAGGAAAGAATATTACACCAAATGATGAATGAAAAAGATCAATGATATCAAAGGAGTTTGGAACATATGAAACACAGTGATTGGTCGTGGCTCTGAAAGCCTGTGTTGCCATGGATACTGTGCAGTGAATGGTAAAATGATTAGGGTCAAAAAGGCGATTGCAGATGGGTTTAATCATTTCTTTGGAAGTATCGGACCTGAATTGGCCAAAAAAACAGCAAACAACAACGAGTCACTGGATGAATGTAAATAAAGTGTAGTTGGATGTTGGTCAGTCGCACAGATGAGGAGGAAGTACTGAACCTCATTATTTATCTGTTTATTCCAAAAACCACCATTAACATCTGACACAGAATAATCCAATCAATAAACAAGGTTTGGAAAGAGCTGAAGCAAACACTCGGATGTTTCCATCCCCCTCCTCACACTCTGCACTCATACAGACAGGACATAAGACACAAAAACACACACACACACACACACACACAACAAACACACACACACACACCACACACACACTGCACATCACTCTCCACACCCCACACCCCTCTCTCAGCACCAGAACACTCTCCGACCCCACACCCCTCTCTCAGCACCAGAACACTCTCCGACCCCACACCCCTCTCTCAGCACCACACACTCTCCGACCCCACCCCCCCTCTCTCTCAGCATCTCAGAACACTCTCCGACCCCACACCCCTCTCTCAGCACCAGAACACTCTCCGACCCCACACCCCTCTCTCAGCACCAGAACACTCTCCGACCCCACACCCCTCTCTCAGCACCAGAACGCTCTCCGACCCCACACCCCTCTCTCAGCACCAAAACAAGCCCAGGGCATCACACACTCTCCTCCAAGTATTTGTGCAACAGTTTTTACATTTGTTCTTGAATATTCTACTGTTTGAGCATGATTTCAGTTCATGTGACGGTCCGTTCCAAATATGACCTCCACACACTGAGACACACATTGACTTTAGGCTTGTTCTAACTGTAGGTTGATATCATTGACCGTTTCCTCTGGGTTTGTGCCGATGGTGAGCGTCTCTGAGAGAGTTTACAGACGCCCTGAACATTATCGGAGCAGTTTTAAACATCATCAGGTCGTACAGTTTGACTTCTTGATTTGCAATGAACAGGGATTAGAAGGATCTGTACTGGACGTTACCCACAATCCTCAGGGCTTTCTTTCGCAACACAACTAAGGGCTGCAAGTGAGATTTGTAACACTTCCCCCACAACACAATAGTTCAAATAAGACATAATGAATGATACAATAATAACACAGCATTAGTATTAATTAAACGACTTGATCTTCTCAACATTCCAACACATTTTGAAACTTTGGTCCTTACGTAACTTATGTGAGGTTTCCAAGTCAGATTCTCGTCTATCATGACTCCTAAAAATACATTTTCTTTAACATGTTCAGTTGGTGTTTGATCAATAACTATTCTAAATGGTATAATGCTTTTACGGTTTCCAAAAAGCATAACTTTGTTCATCTGCACTGATACGAGGGACAAAAGTAGCTCCAAACCATGGCCTGCACATGTGATGGTGGTGTCGTCGGCAAAGAGGATGCGTTTCATGAACGCTGATATTTTGTATAATTCATTGATGTTCATGAGGAATAAGGCGGGTCCTAAGATTGATCCTTGTGGCACCCCACAAGTTCTATCCTTTAAGATTGAGCCATGATGATCAAAGTGAACGAGTTGTTTCCTCCCATTCAGGTAACTCTGTAACCACTGCAGTGCTGTTCCCTTTTGCCAGAATCTTCCATTTTGATCATTAATATATGACGGTCAATTGTGTCAAAGGCTTTTTGTAGATCCATAAATATTCCTGTCACTAATTCATTTGTTTCTATACGTTAGTTATTTCTTCAACAAGGTCAATTAAAGCCAGTGACGTGGATCTATTTTTGCTAAAGCCGTATTGGCATCACATCGTAAACTAAAGATGTCCATAAAGTTGTGAAGTCTATTGTCAAATAATGTTTCTAATATCTTTGAAAACTGTGGCAGAAGGAGACGGGCCGATAATTATTGAAGCTGTGTTTGTTCCAGATTAGAATATTGGGATGACTTTAGCATGTTTCATTTGGGAGGGAAAGTGTCCGAGTGTAAAAGATAGATTGCAGATGTGTGTGAGTGGTTTAATGATCTCCTTTGCTGTATTCGTACAAGTTTCATATTAATGTTGTCTAGATCTTGTGAACGTTTGTTTTTATATGAAGTGATAATGCCGAGGACTTCCTCCTCATTGGTGGGAGTGAGGAACATTGATCTAGGATTTACCTCCATCAGTCCTCTCACTGGTTCACTGTTTGGGATTCTTTTTGTAAGTTCAGCTCCTACATTCACAAAGAAACTGTTAAATCCATCTGCAATCATATTTTATTCCAAATCGCTTTAATATCATTTTTCTTAGTGATTAGTACATTTGTGTAGTAATCTTCTCGGCTTAGCCTTAAAATGCTGCTTAATTTATTTGTATATCTCTTGTGTCTTACTTCAGTTTCTCTTGTTCTTTCATTAAAAATAGCCTTTTTAGAAGATGTTTCTTTTTGCATTTACAAGCCCTTTTGTCAGTTTCTGTGTAGACTCTTTTCTTGCATGTTTTGATGGAGCAGTGTTTGTTATAGAGAGATGTGAATGTGTGGAGGAATGAGTTCTAAGCTGCATTTACATCTGAGGATAGATAAATGGGTTCAGTCCTGGTTCTCTAAATCATGTTTTAGAGCTGTTTCTGTATGTTCTGTGATCATTCTACTGTAGTGTTGGTTTTGGGTGGCTCTGGGTGTTTTGCAGTTTAAGTCATAGGTCATGAAGATGGGTAAATGCTCAGTAATGTCATTCATTATCAGTCGGCCGCTTGTGTTTTTGTCCAGAATGTTCCAGAAGATGTTGTCTATCAGGGTGGCACTGTGTGATGTGATTCTTGTTGGTCTTGTGATTAGTGGATAGAGTCCCATTGAAAACATGGAATCAAGAAATTCCTCTGTAAGTTTGTGTTTGTTCGGGTTTAAAAGGTCAATATTGAAGTCCCCACATACGATTATATCTTTTTTGTTTGTGTTGGTCAATATTTTCTCCATCCATTCATTGAATATTTTCAGATCAGCTCCAGGTGCACGGTAAATGCAGCTTATAACAGTCTCTTGTCTGGAATTATAAGTTCAACTGTGATAGATTCAAAAATATCATTAACAGCTAAAGACATATTTTCTATGATGGAACATTTATTATTATTATCTATAAACAGCGCCACACCTCCTCCAGGTTTTTGGTGTCTGTGAGTACAAAACATACCCATCCATTAGAAACTCATTTCCCATATCCTTACTTAACCATGTCTCAGAGAAAGCCACTATGTTCAAAGGATTTACATTGTTTTAAGCAGTCCTGGATGGAATCAAAATTGTCAAATAAACTTCTACTGTTAAAGTGAACTAAAGAAATGACGTTATCCAGTGTGATTCTTTGTGAAATGTGTCTTCAGTAAAATACATACAATCATTGTGTTTGAGAATACTGCTGTCCGGATCCATTTCATTCATTGAACTTTGTGATTTATAATTAATATTGTTGGTGATTTTGATCATTTGGTCCAAACTGAGATCATATATATTTGTGTCAGCCTCCTCAACGTCAGAGGAGTCTATACTATCCAAGCTGGACATATATTTCTTTGTCAGAAACATAAATCAGAGAAGAGGGGGAGCAGTCACAGACAGAAGCACACAACAGACACACAACAGACACAAGCACACAACAACATGATCTTCCAAGCAAACACACAAACAATATTTCACCCACTCCCACACAATCACACTCATACAGATACATACAGACATGTCAGAATAGACTGGCAAGAGCAAGACAAGGACAAAAACACAATAACCCCAACCCCCCCTTGATGTCATTTGGGGTAAAAACAATAATCAGTCCATTTGGTCCATGTGCAACCACAGTTCATATTTGACATCTTATTTATTTATTTATTTTTATTACATTTGAATGAACCGAAGAAGAAAGTGAGGTAGGCGTGTCGTATCACCAGCCAGTAGTGTCATCGCGTACAGAAGTAAACAAAGCAGAAATTGTCAACTTGTTGATAGGAGTCTTACATGATAGATCCATGAGTCTTACCAATAAGCAGATCCCGTGGATTCATTTCTTGGAGATGAAGTCCAGCGCATCAGAGGAGTTGTCAAAGAAGTGTTGTTCACCTCCTTTTTCAACTTTCATTGTTGCTGGGTACAACAGAAAAGCACTAAAGCCAGCGCTCCGAGCTTGGTACATCAGCGGGCAGCAGGGTCGTCTTCTCTTGGAGGTGGCATCACTGTAATCCGGGACCAAGCAAATGGACTTCCCAAACAGCTGCACGGGGTTCTTCCTGGCCTCGTTCAGGATCCGCTCTCTGTCCGTGAATCGGAGACACCTGGGGATGATCGCCCTGGGATAGGAGCTTTATCCTGGTCGCCCCAAACGGTGTTACACCCAAGAGACGAGCCCCAATATGTTACACCCAAGAGACGACCCCATTGTTAACCAAACTACCAATATGTAACACCCAAGAGACGAGCCCCAATATGATACACCCAAGAGACGAACCCCAGTATGTTACACCCAAGAGACGAGCCCCAATATGTTACACCCAAGAGACGAACCCCAATATGTTACACCCAAGAGACGAGCCCCAATATGTTACACCCAAGAGACGAACCCCAATATGTTACACCCAAGAGACGAGCCCCAATATGTTACACCCAAGAGACGAGCCCCAATATGTTACACCCAAGAGACGAGCCCCATTATGTCACACCCTGGCTATACAGGTTCAACATAAAAGACAAGATGAAACTAAAAGTAAAGATAATTTATTAACAACACAAAAGTTTAGGGATTGAACACAAAGAAAACCAAAAGGGGGAAGGCAGGTGAGGGGGTGAGCAAATTTCAGGTTGATGCATGAACATATAGCACATACATATATACACATACACATCAAGGCATGCAGCGAACATCATATCTGCGCTCTTCATAGGCTAAGTGGGTTAAGTGTCTTGCCCAAGGACACAACGACAGCAGGCATCAGTGGGATTCGGTGGAGAAGGTCCCGTGGTGGGCTCGATCCCACGACCTTTGGGCCACTGGTGGGGTCCAGGTGTTTCTTATAGGCTCCCAGCAGGAAACATGAAACAGGCTGGAAATACAGGTCTGAGAGGCAGCTCCACACGTCACACATGGTACTTACTTTCTAGTCGGAAGAGACAGGGTTAGCGGAGGTCACCAGCAGAACAGTGGTTTCTCATTCAACAGCTGCCATCAACAACATTTACACATATTTGGTTTCTCGGCACCGGCCGCACCTGGCGTGCGGGAGAAGCCTCTTTAATCGTGAAAGGTGCACACAGGAGCAGGACTATTGACCTACGGCCGCACGTGGCGTGCGGTCAAAACAATCCCTTTAACTGTGAAGCAGGTCACAAAGGGACAGACACAAGTACAATAAAGACAGTGTCTGTGAGCCCCAGCCTGTGTCCTGGGTTGGCGCACAGGGTGGGTCTCGTACTCCTGTGTTTTGGGCACGGGCGTACTGTATGTTCCCGTGGGGCGGGAGGGGTGCGCTTCGCTCTGGAGAGGGACAGCGGCTTCGTCAACTCACGTCGCGCTCGCTGGCCTGGCGAGGCGCTTCGTTTGAGAGTTGCGTAGTACCCGATACAAGCCGGGATTTGAGACTAAAATAATATAGCCAACGTAGCAACAGGGTCGCGCACGGAGAGGCGTGGGGTGAGGAGGTGGGGGGAAAGCACTGGGAGCGTTAGCAATATTAAGTTAGCGTTTTCCGGTCAAATCATCAGAGTACGAGTTTATCAATCTAGATATTTGCGCGGATCTCACAAACGGGGCACCAGATATGTAGGGTAAGAAAAGTGTAGTGTGGAGCGGCTAGTCTCCAGATCAGAGTCTGGCCGTTCCACAAAAGGGGGATCTGTATTTATTTATTGGGCACCAGCAAACAGTGAAAGTCTGCGACAGATCCAATCAATCTGCCTCGAACCAGGTCTTACAATCTGATAGGTTTTGAGTACAAAATCGGCCAGGGATATCAAAAGATTGGAAAACAGGACGCTTAAACGATGATTCAAGTTATCGCGGGTTTATTGACTACAAATGAAAATAGAAAATATCAACGAAAAGGGGTTTGGTCACATTAAGCAGAGATGTTATGCATATCATATGAATCACACATTAACGTGGCAATAGAACAGGCTTACTTTGAGCAGTCCGTATGGAGAGATGAGGGTGGAAAAAGGGTGAAGATGATGAGGAATAGTGATGAGTGGAGTATGGATGAAGTCGGGCAGTCCACGTGTTCCTTTGTTCGAACAGAAAGGAGACGAAAGCCAGTAGATTGAATCCAGACTTTAATTCCTCACACACATACGCCGTCTAGAATAGCGGTGCGTGAGGAGACGTCTAGAGCCCGAAAGTGGCTGGTGAAGATAGCTGTGGTCTCCGACAGCGAGGGTGGCGGGCTGTCCTTGTGGAGGTATATGGGCCCAAAGTGGTTACAGGCCGGAGGGTCGCCTAGAAGACGCGTACCCGGTCGTTACAGTGATTTCAGGAATTCCAAGAGATCGATCTCTGGGTGGTTGCGTGGTTTTATTGTATTCCAAAGGAGGCGCGTCCATGACGTCATCTTTGGGCGTCTCTCTGGACCGACATGTCACAAGGCAGAGAACACATCACACACACACATTTTGACGTTCATAACACATATACCGACACACAGTGCATTTACATCACAGACAACGCCACATACGGGTAGGGTCCGTAACGGTTATCAAGACAATATCTTCGCAAAATGACAGTCTCGAGTGTCCACCTCGGGTGTGATAGTATCCAGTGTCCACTGGGGGGCGTCAGAACGCCGTGGGTGAGTCGTTAGTTATCCAAAGAGAGGAATGTCCTTTGGAGTGAGAGCAGACCTTGATCTCTGATCTCGCCAGGCAGAAGGGGCAAAGATGTTTTAGTCCCGTGCTCAATTTATTGCTCTGGTTGACGCTTATTATCTCGATGACCGATGATAGTCCTCTGTCCGACACTGCCGTTACTTAGATGTAGCTCGTGAGGTCGTCCTCCCCCTTGGAGCGTATGTTTACGCATTCCGGTCGGCTGGTCAATACCGACTGGGTGTCCTTTAATTCACCTTACACTAACACTGACACATCAACTTAAAATATGCCCTGTTTCCATCAACTCTACTCTACTCTACCCTACTCTACTCTACTCTACTCTACTGTTTCCTCTGGTCCTGTGTAACCAGTACCAGGTCCATATATTTCTCTGCTTCATAAATGATTTCATAACTGTATTGACACCGACTGAGACATGAACAAAGAGAGGCTCAAACACAGACCACAGTCAGAAAGAAGTTTAACAAGTTTAATGTTCAAAAAGCACTAAAAACATCCAAAAACAGGCAGAATCAGAATCATTTTTATTGCCATGTAAGTAACAGGAAGTCACAGACGAGGAAACTGCTTTGGCTCTCGCTGCAAACGACTCAAAAGTAGAGAAGAGAAGAATAAGGCAGAATAAAACATTTCTAAACATTTCTAAAGTTTAGCATTTCCTAAAATAGAAAGAGTTCAAAGTAAAGTTATTATGATTATTATTATTTACAAGTGCACTCGGTGAACACAAGGAAGGAGCGAGACACAGACTCTGGAGCAGGCAACACACACTTTACATGACATTTAGATCATAATGAGAAAAGTGCTCATCCCACTCCCTAAACACATGAACAGAAGGAGACCGATCCCACAGAGTTAAACACATGAACAGAAGGAGACCGATCCCACAGAGTTAAACACATGAACAGAAGGAGACCGATCCCACAGAGTTAAACACATGAACAGAAGGAGACCGATCCCACAGAGTTAAACACATGAACAGAAGGAGACCGATCCCACAGAGTTAAACACATGAACAGAAGGAGACCGATCCCACAGAGTTAAACACATGAACAGAAGGAGACCGATCCCACAATTTTTCTGAGAAAGCCATAAAATGGATGGCTTCATATTTGTCTAGTAGAAAACAAGGGTCTGTGGTCAATGGAGTGAAATCAAGTTTTATCAACTGTCCACTAGGGGTCCCCCAAGGATCAGTTCTTGGCCCTATTTTATTCTCCATGTTCATAAATGATCTGCCCAATATTTGTAAAGGTGTAAACATTCAATTATATGCCGATGATGCAGTGATATATGCAAGGGCAAAATCATCTGAGGAAGCTGCTAAAATTCTAACGTCAGCACTTGTAAATATTCAGAGTTGGCTCACAAAGTCCTGTCTGCTCCTAAACAAACAAAAAACTGTTTGTATGATGTTCTCTTAAAAAGGCCTCTAACATCAGCCGCTCCAATGTGTTTATTGAAAATCAGGAACTACAACTAGTAACAGAATTTAAATACTTAGGGGTGTTAATAGACTCCACATTATCCTTTAAAAAAAACGTGAAGATGATTGGTAATAGAATTAAGTTCACCGTTTCCAATTTTAATCATATACGGAGGTCATTAACAGACGAAGCTGCCTTGACGTTTTTGCACTGTATGATTTTTTCCCATGTAAGCTATTGTATAACGTGTTGGTCACTAACAGGTGTAACAATCCTAAAGCCAATTGAGAGGTTCTACAAAAAAGCACTGCAGGTTTTAGACAAAAAACCTTACACTCACCATCATTGTAGTATCCTCTCAAAATATAAACTATTAAGTTTTGAGAACTTTATCAAATTCAAAAATGCTTGTCTCATATACAAAAGTTTACATGGGTTAGCCCCCCCTCCTCTGAACGATCACATTAGATACAAAACTTCAACTTCACGAACCACCAGAGCCATGAGTCGAGGTGATTGTGAGGTTCCTGCGAGAAAAACTACTTTCGGACAAAATGTTCTGTCGTACAAGGGCTGTATGCAATGGAACAGTTTGCCGACTTCTGTAAGAGAGGCCCCTAGTTTTACTTCATTTAAAAGTCTCCTAAAGGAGTGGTTAAGGTCGTCTCAAACATGCGACCATTAATAATGTTGGGGAACATGCGATAGGGTTTGTTTGCACATAGGACATGTGTAGTTTTGGTTGACTGTAATGCAAGGATGTTATGCAGTAATAGGGTGTGTAAAATAACGGGATGTGTGCAATAATGAGATGTGTGTAACGGGATGTGTGCAATAATGAGATGTGTGCAATACTGAGATGTGTGCAATAATGAGATGTATGCAAAAATGAGAAATAATGAGATGTGTGCAATAATGAGAGGTGTGCAATACTGAGATGTGTGCAATAATGAGATGTGTGCCATAATGAGATGTGTGCAATACTGAGATGTGTGCAATACTGAGATGTGTGCAATAATGAGATGTGTGTATTAACGGGATGTGTGCAATAATCTGATGTGTGTATTAGATGTGTGTAACAACGGAATGTGTGCAATAATGAGATGTGTGTATTAGATGTGTGTAACAACGGAATGTGTGCAATAATGAGATGTGTGTAATTTCCTCTTGTTTCTGTTAATGTTGCTGCATTTGACCCGTGTGACCCTGACCCTATGGGACTACAGATGGAAATTAGCCTTTGGCTATAATCTGGCATGTTTACATTCATGTTTTTAATGTCTGTTCATTGACATGCACTGTCCCATTCAAATAAATAAATAAATAAAATAAAACAGAGTCTCACTCAGACCCAGGACACAGAGACACTGAGGAGCCTTCAGCCCAGAGCCCAAACCCAGGGACCAGAGACTGAGAGAAGGTGGAGCTGAAGGTGTGGAGGTGGATCAGTCCCTCAGAGGAGACTGTGTAGAAGGACAGAGACCCAGCAGGACAGTCCACAAAGACTCCCACTGTCCCAGAGGAGGAGGACCAGGACTGACGGAGGCGGGTTTCATTGTTATTATGAAGAACAGAGAAACCATCTCTAGAGCAGTACAGACTCCAGGACTGAGGGTTGAATCCAAACCAACTGTCATCACTGTATCCTTTCCTCTGGATGTTTCTGTAACTCACTGATATAAAAACCCTTCCACTCCACTGGACCTCCCAGTACCAGCGACCAGTCAGACCAGATGAACACATGATCTGTTCCCATGTGTCAAATCTGTCCTGGTGCTCTGGATAGAGCTGCTGCTCCCACACATGTGTCACCTTCTTGTTGTTGTCAGACAGTTTGAGGTTTGTGTGAGCGGAGTTTGGATCCAGAGTGAGATCACAGAGATCTGAGAACACAACACAGCAGCAGTTAGAGAGACCATGTGGACACACAGAGACCATGTGGACACACAGAGACCATGTGGACACACAGAGACCATGTGGACACACAGAGAACATGTAAACACAGAGACCATGTGGACACACAGACACCATGTGGACACACAGAGACCATGTGGACACACAGAGACCATGTGGACACACAGAGACCATGTGGACACACAGAGACCATGTGGACACACAAGGACCATGTGGACACACAGAGACCATGTGGAAACACAGAGACCATGTGGACACACAGAGAACATGTAAACACACAGAGACCATGTGGAAACACAGAGACCATGTGGACACACAAAGACCATGGGTCACACAGACACCATGTGGACACACAGAGACCATGGGACACACAGAGACCATGTGGAAACACAGAGACCATGTGGACACACAGCCACCACGGGACACACAGAGACCATGTGGACACAAACACCATGGGAGAAACACATACATCTGACACAGAGACCATGTGGACAAACACATACATCTGACACAGAGACCATGTGGACAAACACATACATCTGACATAGAGACCATGTGGACACACACATACATCTGAAACAGAGACCATGTGGACAAACACATACATCTGACACAGAGACCATGTGGACAATAGTATCACATGATGCTAACATGTACACTAGTATCACATGATGCTAACATGCAAACTAGTATCACATGATGCTAACATGTAAACTAGTATCACATGATGCTAACCTGTAAGATAGTATCACATGATGCTAACCTGTAAGATAGTATCACATGATTCTAACATGTAAGCTAGTATCACATGATGCTAACATTGAAGCTAGTATCAAATGATGCTAACATGTAAGCTAGTATCACATGATGCTAACATGTAAGCTAGTATCACATGATGCTAACATGTAAACTAGTATCACATGATGCTAACATGTAAACTAGTATCACATGATGCTAACATGTAAGCTAGAATCAAATGATGCTAACATGTAAGCTAGTATCAAATGATGCTAACATGTAAGCTAGTATCACATGATGCTAACATGTAAGCTAGTATCACATGATGCTAAAATGTAAGCTAGTATCACATGATGCTAACATGTAAGCTAGTATCACATGATGCTAACATGTAAGCTAGTATCACATGATGCTAACATGTAAGCTAGTATCACATGATGCTAACATGTAAGCTAGTATCACATGATGCTAACATGTAAGCTAGTATCACATGATGCTAACATGTAAGCTAGTATCACATGATGCTAACATGTAAGCTAGTATCACATGATGCTAACATGTAAGCTAGTATCACATGATGCTAACATGTAAGCTAGTATCACATGATGCTAACATGTAAGCTAGTATCACATGATGCTAACATATACAGTAGGTCCCATTCCGTTTTGTCGCCTTTCACGCGTGAATCACACGAGAATCACGTGTGATTCACGCGTCTTTTATTTTCCCCCCTCCCAGTGACGTTGCAATGACCAAAACAACCACCAGGTGGCACTTGTGAGCAGGGTTACATTGGCGAGTTTCTGCCCCGCGCACATCGACAATCTGGTTAAAAAGGGGGCAACTCCTTGTAGCAGGCCAGTCTCTGGAATAACCCGCAGACATTAAAACTACTGCATATAACGTAAACTTTTGCATCACGTTGGTGATCTTTCCAAAAAGAGAGAATATCGTTATGGAAAGAGAAACTATTGGTAATATAACGCTGAACGTTATATGACTCAAACAGCTCCGCTGGTGTCTCCTCCCACTCAGAAAAAAAGCAGACGCCTTTTCTCTGGCATCTCTAACATTTATAATAAATACATAAATATAACAATCATAATGAAGATGCTTTCAAATAATTTAGCAAGCTGTAATTCATTTATTTCAACTGCCAAACTTCTCTCGCTGCTCCTTTCCTCTCCTCCGCAAATCACTAAATGAGGAAAAGGGAATATTCACTCAATCTATTTTGAATGTTACACATACAATATTAATATAGTCTAAGCACGTGTACCACCTGTAGCCCGTGTATTTACCACAGACTGTAAGTATTAAAGTAATAACCTTTACAATTCATGTCAAAATCTAACTTTTAAATGACATAGTTGAATTTCATTTCATAAGTGTTGGTGTGTATCATCTATGGTATTTCTGCATCAGACAATACTTGAAAGGTGTCTGTAAAGTCAGTACTTTACTTAAGTTAATAAACAAATTGATGCGGGAATTACTTGAGTAAGCTTTTACGATATGCGCAGTTCAGTTTTTCACCTCATGGCTACGGTCACTTCCTGCCTCAGCGCCATCCTGTGCTTTTACACCGCGAGCACGGGACCTGTGCCTTCTCACCGCTCTGTATACAGTTATACAGGGAGAGCAGAAAGCAAACTCTACATTGTAATAAGTGAATCAGACCAAACCTTGATGTAAAATATTTAAATAAATACTATATACTTCATTTTCCACTGTTTTATATTTTTGGTTGACAAATAAGTACTGTATAATATTATCATAGCACCCTGTACAATACTGATTTTATTGCTTTAAGTGAAAATACTTCTTCTGTAAGCCTGTTGGTCCATTAATGACAAAACAAATATATTGTGTTGATTGAAAACAAAATGTGGTGAAGCAGTGATGCTACCCAGAATGCATTGCAGAGCAAAATATAAACTTCTTAAAACAGGAGCCCTCTGGAACAGTCTGAGGAGGAGCTCAGGGCCGCAGAGAACGTTCATATATTTAAGAGTAGGCTCAAGACGCACATTTTTAGAGTAGCTTTTGATTAGTATTTATTATTTATTATTGCTTTTTAGTACATCTATTTATGTTTTTAGACACATTCTATTTGTATTTATTTTTATCATTTACTATTTTTAATTATTTATTGTATCTACCCATTTACTATTGTTATTATCAATATTAGGCAGCTGCCATTTTTCTTTTTATTGTCACATTTTATTGTTCTACTTTCTATTGTATTATTGTATTGTTTTAGTGTCCCCAGTGTTTCCTCTGGAGGAGCCCTCTGCACTGAGAGCTGGGGTCTGCTGCGGCTTCGGGGGTCTGGCTCTTGGATCCGGTGGGGGTCTGGGGCCTCCTCTCTCCTCTGGGTCCTATGGGGTCTGAGTCCTGGGCCTGGTGGGGTCTGGGGCCCCTCTCTCCTCTGGGTCCTGTGTCGTTGCCTGTGGCTGCAGCCGTTTCTCTGCTCCTGGTGCAGATGGCTCCTTGGATGACGCTTCTTCAGCCGGTTACATCTGCTCCCAGCCCCATTTCTTTTTATTGTTTTACCTATTTTACCTGATATGACTTTATACTTGTATGTGTGTGTATGTGTGTGTGTGTGTGTGTGTATATGTGTGTGTGTGTGTATACGCATGGGAGGAGGGTTTAGGGCTGGGCATGTTGGATTGTTTTTGACTAAACTGTAAAGCACTTTGTGTTACACTTTTTGTATGAAAAGCGCTTTATAAATAAAATTTGATTGATTGATTGATTGATCCGCCAATGCTGAATAGTGTTCTGCAGCAGCCTGGCCAGCCGCTGCATTCATATGCTAATTAGGACCATTCTTGCTCGGCCACCGCGGCGGCTCCTGGGCTCTCTGCCATGCTTTTGCTTCCCCCAGTAGCACGCGCGCATGTGTGTGCGTGTGTGTGTGCGTGCGCGTACGTTTGTGTGTGTGTGTGTCGTTACCAAGCCCTGCCCATGCGCATCAGCATTCTGTCTTTCTATATGTTTGTTTTATGCGGCGGGAAAATGCTGTAATATATGAACATCAGAGATGTCTGTGAGAAAATAGCTTTGGCGGACGCTACCGCCCTACTTGAGCAATAATATAGCTTAGCTACAGAAAAGTTACTAGGTTTTGTAAATAGCGACGCTGTCTGCCCATCACTGGTGTTTCGCTGCATTCATATGCAAAGTAGGGACATTAGCATGAAAAAGAGCGTGATTTCCTGCCGTTTAGGGTGACGAAAATCTAACTTTTCATGCAGTGCCATATACTGTAGTCGCTGCATGAGCAATTGTCCATTATTTTAATTGGACTTCTGGTTCATGCACACTGTAAAAAAGAAAAAGTTAGTTCAACTCAAAATTTCAAAGCAACCAGCTGCGAAGGATTTTTGAGTTGAAGGCATTAACTTAATTCTTCAAATTTTGAAGAACTACACTTATTAAGTTGTGTCAATTAAGTTTTCCAAGTTCTGCCAACTAAGTGTTTAAATTCAAGTTACTGGAAATTTCAAGTCTGTAAAAACTTTTTAAAGTTCAGATTACTGTCCCCTACAATAACTTACTATTTTGAGTTTAAATTAGCCCCCACATTAAAAGATCATGATGTTTATTTATATAGCGCATTTCATGGACCAAGGTCACTTGGGTAGGGGAAACTGGAGCACCCGGAGGAAACCTATGCAGACACAGAGAACATGCCAATTCCACACAGAAAAGCCCTGTCCCGACCGGGATTCGAACCCAGGACCTTCGTGTCAAGAAGCGAGAGTGCTATCCACTCAGCTACTGTGCTGCACACACTGTGAACCAGAGGGGAAACTTAATGTTTCTAAGACTGACCCAGAGAATATACAGGGCTACTTTGGCTTGGCCCTGTCAATTACGGTTGGTAAAAATAAATACAGTGATTTTTTTGGTGAAATTAGTTTGTTCAAAATGTTGAATGCAGCTGGTTGCCATGACAAATATTTAAATGAGCAAACGCAGATAAGTTGACCTCACTATAGCTCGGTGAACTGTAAAAACGACAACTCAAAATTGTTCACCTTACTAAGATTTTTGCATTCACTGACAATAAAATTTCCAGTTGGAACTGGAACTATCTGTTGTGAGCCACTTGAACTTTCAGAAGTTCACTACAACTTCAAAGTCAAATCAACTTAATATATCAAATAAGATGAACTTTTCATCAGAAACTTCAGAAAGTGAGTTCAAGAGGCTCACAACAGACAGTTGCAAAAATCTTAGTAAGGTGAACAATTTTGAGTTGTATTTTTTACAGTCCAGCACCAGAAGTCGCATTAATGGTGAGTGTTATAACAACATTATTTAAAAGAATAAATTCAGAGGCTTATTATATATATATGATTCGAAGTTTGCGTGTTTCCGTTAGACTTTTTCTGATGCGCAAATTCAATTTTTTAAACATGATGCCAGAGTGTGAACATGTTTATTGTTGTCCAAATCTTGAATTTCATGCGTGTTTTGGCGTGTTGTGCCGAAGGTTGAAATGAATAGTTGCTAGACTGTAGTAAACTTGTAAAACGATATTGCTAATACAAATGTATGATGGGTGGTTGAGTTGGCTGATGAATGTCTGCTTAGTTTTAACACTAGCAAACCCAAGCGAAATTGGCCCCTGTTTTGAAAAGAAGGATAGGTTGGCTGCTAACATTTGCATGTATTGATTTGCAAATGTAGGGAATGACTTATAACAGCAGGGGCCTGGGGTGGGCTTTGTTTATTCGTGCGGGGGAGGGAGAGCTGCAAGAGTACTACAGTAGTCCACAGATACACAATGCAGAAGAGATGCCATGGCAGTGTGTCCCCTGAGAATGCACAGTATATATTTTGTAATCAGTTTGTGCATTTCTCAGAACAATTAGTGCAAACGGCAAAACCTCATGGATAACTTGCTAAAAAGTCACTTCCTCAAAATGAACTTAATTCCTCAAAAGAAAGTCTTCATGTCAATGAAACGGTCTGTGTCTGTGTCCTGACACCAGTGTTTATGAACAACAGTCAAATGATTTAGTCATGTTTTCATTGTGACTGTATTTAGTGAGATATATATGTATGTACTGTATGTCTTTCACATATTTACTGCATATGCTCTTTGCAATTCTACAGCATTGTGCAACAAAAATAGCACACATACAGTATTTACGTAGAAAAACATACAAAACACTGAGTCACGTGTGACATAATCGCAGCAGTTTCTCGTTTGAACAGATTACAAATGCTTTTGTTCATGTATCAGTTACTTTCATACAATTCTCTGTTTTATAACATCATCATTTGTCATTTGCTTCTGTCCTGTTAGTCAAAATAAAACTTATCACGACTGATTAGTTTCTCCCTGTAAAACTAAAGCTCATTTCATGGCTTTGGTCATGCAAATGCAGTAAATATGTGAAAGACATACATCGATACATACATGCATACACACACACACACACACAGTACATATAAATGTGTATTTTACTCTCACTAAATACAGTCGTGTGTAATTTTACTGTAGTATTCAGTTGTACAGTGTTTAGTGCACACCAAGATCTGATTTTTTGCTTTGAAAAAAGCAGAGAGAGTAAAGTGTCACAATGAAAACATGACTAAGTCATTTGACTGTTGTTCATACTCAATGTTGTCAGGATGTTTAAAGTCATAATTTCAATATTTTTTATTTTTATACACACATTATTAACTAAATGTTGCGTTCTAATCTTTTTTTAGAAAATATAACCCCCTGAGCGTCATCACGTTCCTACGTTGCTTCAAATATAGTTCAGTTTATTGGCTGAACAATTTTGTCCAATAATCTGCACGATCATATCACACAGCGCGAAGCTCGTTCCCCGAGAACAACAGCCATTCCTCCTCTTAAGGACTGACAATGCTCTCAAAACATTCACAACAGAGTATCCTTTTTCATTTTATTTTTAAGAAAGTTCAGCGTGAGGTGGCCCGTAGGTCCCAGAGGAGGAGAGCGCAGTCAAGCCAGGCTCGCCCATCTTAAAGCTGCTTTCAATATCTTTTCAAATCTGTTTTCCTTTTCTCCGCATGTCTGTAACAAAAGTTCTCATAATCTGAAGTCAGCGTATTTACATGGTTTTATGAAACAGAATTCTGAGAAAAACAGGTTTAAAGATCGACATTCTAAACATAATCATCACAGTCATATAACATGTAAATTTTGAATTACTCTGTTATGGCACACTTGTTTTAGTCACTATGTTGTAGAAGATTAAAAAGATGTTACTTCGGCACCAATTAAACACACAACACTCATGAATTAGTCGAAAATCAAGAATGTATTGATTCTTTCAATATTCAATGGATTGAATTTCGACCTCCTCTTCTTTTTCGTTCTCTACTATTAATACTGGCAATTAGACATTGCCAGTATTATTCTATCAAATCACGCAGTCTAAATATCCACAACCACCAAGCATTTTTAATGCAAGGAGAAACTTAGGTAACTTTAAACACAAATAAAACAAATGGACCTGTCCGACTCGAGTGTCTATGCTTCGTGTGTCTCTGGTTCTGTCCAGGTGTCTATGATCCGCGTGTCTCGCGTGTCTCCGCCTGTCTGGGTTCTGTCTCAGTGGCGGAGCCAGACTTTTAAACAGAGGGTGGCCAGGGGGTGGCAAGGGTTTTTTTAAGGGGTCCACATTTATACTATTCCGAAATTTTATTTCACACAAAAACTGGCTAAACGATACATTTTAATCTTAATCTTGTCATTAATTTTAATATAAAGTGAACTGAGAGCACACTTGGAAACTACAAAGCAAAAAAGTGTCTTTAAATAGATGTCTGAACAAAAAAGTGCCAAATAACATTATTCAAACATTGCATTACATTTTTCTTTTAACAAATTTAGCAAATTCCTGCGGTTCTGGTGTAAAGCAGCAAAGATGTTGACAAACTCATCCATATTTAGCCCTCCTTGACTCTACACTGAGGATACCAAGATGACTCAATCATCTGCCATGGTAGTTCTGAGATGGTTTTTAATAAGTTTTAGGGCAGAGAAACTTATTTCACAAGACGCAGTACTGACAGGTATTAAAAAGATCTTTGCAAGCCTCAAAAGCTCATGAAACACTTTCCAAACGATCCAAAAAGACAAGGAAGTCCAACAGGGACTCTCTAATCCATTTTTTCCTCCCAAGAAGCCGCCTAGTTTGACGTACCTCATGCTTAAGGTCCTCTATATCTGACTCAAAGGTTCTGCCAAATGAAAACAGGGGCTCTTCTTTCAAAAATATTTTGGGGTTAAGCGACTGCACATCATCCATAATCTTAGCTATTTTTTTTCTTTTTTTGTGTGTGAAAAAACGCCTTCTGCCAATAGACAATCCTGTCTGCGACACCCTCTCATTCTCTGAAACTCAATTATATAAGCTATATTTTAATACAACACAACAAATTCCTCATCATCTCAAAACATACTGCCTCCGAGTCTGACCTTCAGGTTTCATCATCCTGATCTACAGGCCTTTTCTTTACAAAAAAAGGCCTGTAGGCAATGTTTCCTCCTTTTCTTTTCATGTTTACACTAAAGGGAAGAGGGCGATGATACGATGGGCAATTAATAATGGAAAATACACACGCATGCACCCCGCACGCACACACGCACACAGGCACGCAGACCCACACTGGCACACACACAGGCACGCACACACACGCAGACACACTGGCACGCTGACACACGCACACAGGTGCGCATACAGGCACGCACACACACTAAAAGTTCTACAAACTGAACAAGTAATGCGCTGCAGTACGTGTGTCTATACTTTGTGTCAAATGTAAACGGTTGGCTCTGCATCGCTAACTTACCTCTTTGTTTTCATCACGACTTGGGCACATGTGAGTCCAACAACCCAAAACATTAGCAAACAGCACTGGCTCCACACGCAGTCAGGGTGCGTTCAAAGACGGGGGAAACCGTGGGAATTTTTAGCTTTTGGCGGAAAAAGTGCGGAAGATTCTCAAGATTAACATTATTACATTGCCGTCTTTCGAGGGGGGCACTGGGGGTGGCAAGGATATTTTTAGAGGTGGCAGTGGCCACCCTGGCTACCCCTCTGGCTCCGCCACTGTTCTGTCTGCGTATATGTAAATGTAAATGTAAATGTCTGTCTGTGGTTCTGTTCGGGTGTCTATGGTCCTGTCTGTGGTTCTGTCCGCGTGTCTATGGTCCGCGCTCGGAGCCCAGACGGCAGTGCGTTCACTGAGCTGTCAGAAAGGGGGTCACAGCAGCTGCTCCCGGGGCCAGAGCGGAGGATGTAACGTAACGTTCGGTTTATCAAAACATATCACAATATTTAACGTATAACACTAGTGAATTTCACCTAGATTTTTTCAGACATTAAAGACAAGATGTTATATAATAATTGTTTAATGAAAAAACAAATTTGCCACAAGCAACCAAAATTGCCTCAGACAAGAATCGAACCTGGGTTCTCCAGGTCCCAGTCTTTAATGCTAACCATTCGGCCAACATAGCACCTCTGGGCTAGTCAGGTTTGCACGCAGTATGATACCTGAGCGTCTAAGTCCCTGGCAGAGCTAAAGCGGACTTAGCCTGCCACCTTGTGGCGATAAGATGTACTATTTTTCACGCAGCTGCGTGATTCCCGAGAAGCGTGAATGAAGACGACAAAACGGAATGGGACCTACTGTACAGGTACTATGGTACAGCACAGCTCTGATGGTGGAGCTGCAGTTGGCTGGATGACACTGTGCCACATTAGCTCCTTTGTGTTAGCGCAGAGGGCCACAGGACGCAGAGGGCCATATTTGGCCCGCAGGCCGCAGGTTGGACATGCCATGACCTTGTGAGTTCAGCTTTAGTCCTTGTCACCGCTGACTTTGTTTTTAATTCATTATTTATTTAAACTGGTTCAGAGCGACACACGTTCTGTCCAGTTCTTCTGAAACATGTGGAACACGCTGGATTCTAAACAAATATGTTTCTGTGACAGTTTTTACCCAAAATGAACCTTCATTTCAACTTTGTCCATTTCCATTTTCCCCAAACTCAGCTCCATAAGCAGTGACAGATCCAGGAGAAGCTTTTAATGAAGTCACTTCAACACTTACACTTTCTGGGTCCTGGAGTTAACCTCTGACCTCCAGAATACTCCAGTCTGAAACACATTAAATCTCATTAAAACATCTGTCACACTGAGTCCGGTTATGGCGGCCATGTAGGGAAGACATGCTTTAGACCGCTCCGCTGCCCGTGCTCAAATTATTAACCAATATTTGATTCTTTATTGTTTCCTTTATTGGATGGAACAACGTCTCCAGCAAAGGGAAGCAAAGTAAGCCAAGATGCCACCGAGAAGATTAAACAGCATAAACTAACGGAGTATGGCCATCGCAGCGAGGCACAGAAAGCTAATGATAGCGGTAGCAACTCCCCACCCGGAATGGCGACGAGGGATGCGAGCGAAGACAGAACCCAGAGCAGTAAAGTGGATGAAATACTATCCATAGTTACTGCCATAAAAAGTGATTTGGATCATCTTCGACAGGATGTTCAGGACTGCGCCGAGCGAGTGACACAGGCAGAAACCCACACATCTAACGACGAAGATGAGGTTGAAAACCCTGCGGGCTAAAGCTAGTGCACTGGAGTCGAAGCAGAACATCTTGGAAGACAAAGTAATGGACTTGGAATCGAGGTGAAGACGGAACAACGTTAGGCTTGTTAACTTGGATGAAGGTACCGAGGGAAGTGACCCGTGCAATTTTCTGGAAAGGTGGATTCCTGAGATCCTGAGTATTTCACTTCAGACCCCGATGTTTATTGAAAGCACCGAGTTGGCCCACGGAAAGAACACGGCAGAGACTTCAGTTCTATCTGTCATTCAACCTGATCTATGGCCCGCGCTCTCGGTTAGTCCCGCCTACAATCTACAGACAAGCAACCAGGCCGTTGCAGAACACATCGTAACCAATGAAAGCGGCCAAATGAGACTAGCCAGAAGTGTGTGTGCTGTTTACTCGTGTGTGTGTGTGTGTGTGTGTGTGGGTGAGAGAGAGAGAGAGAGGCAGTGCGCACGGCCGAGCGACAGGTCCGAGAAGGCTGCGGTGAACAGCGGTGTCAGGAAAGCACGGCCGCCGGCCAAGTCCAACCAGCAACATACAACATCCAGCCCTCCGGCCCTTAGCCCAACCGGCCCACCGGGAAACCTCCCGACTCTCCCGATTAGCCACGCCGGCACTGCAGATGAGGTCAAAGACATGATGCAGCACGTCTCCATCTATCACTGACCTGCTGCCAACAGTAATATCTGCTGTATCTGAATCCAGAGTTGAGAATTAGTTAATAACTTACACTTATAACTATTTGGTGTTAATTCAGATTGGTTTACTAAAAGATTTCTATAACAGACGGTTTCAGACGGCTGCAGGTGGTGTTGGTATCGGTTCTGTTATTCATTGTATGTGTCACATTTACTAATGAATAAACTCACACTTTGATTGTTTTACAGCTCTTGGTTCTATACATTATTTTTGCTCTCGGTCACTGCAGAATCTCCACAACAGCACTTTTCTGTCAGATGTTTGAACTTGAGAAGAAGATCTTAAGGAGAGGCCTAATGTTTGTTTGATGATTAAAATATCACAGATCAGAGAAGCACATTTTAGTGAATAGAAAGATAAGTGTTTGTTCTGTAATGAGGAGCAGCTCTCTGCCTCCAGATGATAAAGCCTTGATGTGTTTGTTTTCAGACTTATCTTTGTTTCTGGACTTGTGCTCTCCTTTAGTTAAACTATCAGTGTTAAACTCTTTAAACTGTTCTTTAAACTGTTCTTTAAACTGTTCTTTAAACTGTTCTTCAAACTGTTCTTTAAACTGTTCTTTAAACTGTTCTTTTTCTCACATAAACCTGTGTGTTGGAGCGAGGGTGGACTCAGGTGAGGGATGGTCTTAGCAGCATCTTTAACTGTCTTTGTCCACTGGTATTGTCCAAAACAATGACCAACAGGTTCTGTAAGAACAGTGAATCATATGAACCCTCTGACCTGAGCGTCTCCAGTTTACAGTGAGGACTCTTCAGTCCATCAGACAACAGCTTCAGCCCTGAGTCCTTCAAGTCATTGTGACTCAGGTCCAGGACTCTCAGACTAGAAGACTGGGAGCTGAGGACTGAGGCCAGAGCTCCACAGCTTCTCTCTGACAGCTCACAGCAGTTCAGTCTGGAGACAGAAAACATTACAGACTTTAGAACAAAACTGACACATTCAGGTGTGTGTGGGTTGGCTCAGTGTGTGTGTGTGTGTGTGTGTGTGTGTGTGTGTGTGTGTATAGACCGGGTCAGGCCCCGTTTAGACAAAGGCGCTGCGCAGACGTTGTCAAGCGACTAACAGAAATGACCAGGCTCCTTTTGCAAATTGCACAGTGTTCGTAAGAGGATGAAAAACGATGTAGTTCTAGCACCCGGCCAGTAGTGGGCAGAGGAACTTTACAACACAACACACACGAGCCCGAGTCCTACCCAGCAGTGGACTCACTTCCTCAACAACATCCACTGCAAGATGTGAAAGAACCAACATCATTCTGTATGTAACAGCAGCTGCTCAATTTGAAACTGAAACTAGAGCTTTGCGTGGTTTTTTTTGGACGAACGAAAGAGTAGAATCCTCCTCCGTGTAGCGCTCGAAGCACACGTAGCTAGTTAGTTAACCCACCGCCATTGTTGTTTACGTTTGTTCTCGGCTACTGCGCATGTCCAAATGTACGTGTGGGGAGCAGCGGGAGGTGGGGTCAGAGCAGGCAGAGAATTCACACCTTTTTCTTCATGTGGAAGTGAAAGACCCCCCACTGAGCAGTGTATCTGATCTGTTCCACTCTGAGGCTGGTTCATAACTTACGTTTTCACCTTGAACACAGTCTTCATGTGAACGGGAGGCAGCAACCGACTTCCAACTATTGCGTCTTACTGCTGCAGCGTCTGAGTGTGTGTGTGTGTGTGTGTGTGGGTGTACTGGCTCAGTGTGTGTGTGCATGAACCATACCTGAGAGTGTGCAGGGTGCAGTGGGGGTCCTCCAGCAGAGCAGACAGCAGCTTTACTCCTGTGTCTCCTGGATGGTTGTAGCTCAGGTCCAGTTCTCTCAGATGGGAGGGGTTGGACCTCAGAGCTGAGGCCACAGAAGCACAGCCTTCCTCTGACACCAAACAACCTGACAGACTGAACACACACATTATTGTAATCACTCAGTTCATGACTAGCATTCAACCCAAATGAGACACAGAACAATCCTTTATCTTTAACTGTCTTTGTCCACTGGTATTGTCCAAAACAATGACCAACAGGTTCTGTAAGAACAATGAATCATATGAACCCTCTGACCTGAGCGTCTCCAGTTTACAGTGAGGACTCTTCAGTACATCAGACAACAGCTTCAGCCCTGAGTCCTTCAAGTCGTTGTGACTCAGGTCCAGGACTCTCAGACTAGAGGACTGGGAGCTGAGGACTGAGGCCAGAGCTCCACAGCTTCTGTCTGACAGCTCACAGCGGCTCAGTCTGGAGACAGAAAACATTACAGACTTTAGAAGAAAACTGACACATCCAGGTGTGTGTGTGTGTGTGGGTGGGTGGGTGGGTGTGGGTGTGGGTGTTCGTGTGCATGTGTGTGTGTGTGTGTATAGACTGGGTCAAGCCCCTAGACAAAGGCGCTGCGCAGACGTTGTCAAGCTACTAACAGAAATGACCAGGCTCCTTTTGCAAATTTCACAGTGTTCATAAGAGGATGAAAAACAATTTAGTTCTAGCACCCGGCCAGTAGTGGGCAGAGGAACTTTACAACACAACGCACACGAGCCCGAGTCTTCCCCAGCAGTGAACTCACTTCCTCAACATGGTGCAGCTCTCATGGCGATGACATTGAAGGCCTGACACACTGCATTACAGACTATATCCTCTTCTGTATGGATAACACTGTATCAACTAAGAAGGTACGGTGTTTTTCTAACAACCACCCATGGATGACCTCTGAGCTTAAAGCCCTCCTGAACCTCAAGAAAAGGGCTTTCATCTCAGGGGACAAAGAGGAGCAGAAGAGGATCCAGCACGAGCTCCAGTGGAGGATCAGGAGGGCCAAGAGGGAATATGGAAAAAAGCTGGAGCAGAAGCTGGCCCAGGGAAACCCCTGCGACGTGTGGAGAGGACTAAAGAACATCTCCGGCTTTGGACAGAGCACCAGAGGGACAGCGGATGGAGACCAGAACCGGGCGGATGAATTTAACCAGTATTTCAACCGGTTTGATTCTCCCCCCTCTCCATCTGCCCCCCCTCCCGCCCCCACCTCTTCACACGTCCCCAGCCCAGTGGACACTGCCTTTGGCTGCCCCGGGCCCTCCTGCCCCCACATCCCCGCCCCCCACCTCTGACAGTACACCCCGGTCCCCCCCCCTCTCCATCACACCGGACCAGGTGAAGAGTCAGCTCCAGCGACTGAAGCAGAGGAAATCCGCAGGACCGGACGGGATCAGTCCCAGGCTGCTGAGGACCTGCGCAGACCTGCTCTCTGGGGTCCTCAGTCACATGTACAACCTGAGCCTCAGCCTGGAGAAGGTCCCTGTCCTGTGGAAGACCTCCTGTGTGATCCCGGTTCCTAAAACACCGCACGCCAAGGAACCGGCTCAGTACAGACCAGTCGCATTGACCTCCCACCTGATGAAGACCATGGAGCGGCTCATCCTCACCCATCTCCGCTCCGTGGTCAGCCCCACCCTGGACCCGCTGCAGTTCGCCTACAGGCCCAACATCGGAGTAGAGGACGCCGTCATCTACTTCCTGCATCAGACGCTCTCCCACCTGGAGCCCGCCGGGAGCGCTGTGAGGGTCATGTTTTTCGACTTCTCCAGCGCTTTCAATACCATCAGGCCGGCACTGCTGCAGGGGAAGATGGAGGACGCGGGAGTGGACAGTAGCCTCACTACATGGACCATCAACTACCTCTCAGAGCGACCACAGTACGTGTGGCTGCAGCTGTGAGTCTGAGGTGGTAGTCTGCAGCACTGGGGCCCCTCACACACGACACACACAGCTGTCACCTGCAAAAGTTCTCCGACAACTCCGCCATCGTGGGCTGTGTGTCTGAGGGGAACGAACTGGAATATCGGTCGGTTATCAAGGACTTTGTCGACTGGTGTGAGCACAACCACTTGTGCTTGAACACCAAGAAGACCAAGGAGATGGTGATCGATTTCAGGAGGAAACCACTTTCCCACACGCCGCTGAACATCCAGGGGGAGGACATTGAGCTGGTGGACAGCTTCAAGTACCTGGTTGTTCACATTAACAATAAACTGGACTGGTCCCATAATACAAACGCCCTGCACAAGAAGGGCCAAAGTCGCCTCTTTCTTCTGAGGAGGCTGAGGTCCTTCTGAGGAGGCTGAGGTCCTTCTGAGGAGACTGAGGGCCTTCTGAGGAGGCTGAGGGCCTTCGGAGTGAGCAGGCCTGCCGTGTGCTTGGCCCCGGGCAGCACAGAGCGGGACAGAAACAGACTGAACAAGCTGTTCAGGAGGGCCAGCTCCACTCTGGGCTGCCCCCTGGACTCTGTGGAGGAGGTGAGGGACAGGAGGGTGCTAGCCAAAGCCACCTCCATCATGAACAATACCTCCCACCCACTGCACAGGACTGTAGAGGAGCTGAGGAGCTCCTTCAGTGGAAGACTGAGGCACCCTCAGTGTAGGAAGGAGCGCTACCGCAGGGCCTTTATCCCCACCGCTGTCAGAGTGTACAATAAGTCACTTTAAGTCAGTGTATAAGACTGAAAAACCTGCACTACTATTGACACTATATCTGATTGCCACTTTAAATTGCCACTTTTATTGTACATATATACCCTATATGTAACATGTTTGCACATTTCCTCCTTTTGCACAATCTGAGTGTTCTATCCATGCCAAATGTGACATGTACATTTCTCCTTATGAGATAAATAAAGCACATCTTATCTTATCTTATCTTAACAACATCCACTGCAAGATGTGAAAGAACCAACATCATTCTGTATGTAACAGCAGCTGCTCAATTTGAAACTGAAACTAGAGCTTTGCGTGGTTTTGTTTGGACGAACGAAAGAGTAGAATCCTCCTCCGTGTAGCGCTCGAAGCACACGTAGCTAGTTGGTTAACCCGCCGCCATCGTTGTTTACGTTTGTTCTCGGCTGCGCATGTCCAAATGTACGTGAGGGGAGCAGCGGAAGGTGGGGGTCAGAGCAGGCAGAGTATTCACACCTTTTTCTTCACGCGGGTATGAAAGACCCCCCACTGAACAGTGTATCTGAGCTGTCCCACTCTGAGTCTGGTTCATAACTTACGTTTTCACCTTGAACACAGTCTTCATGTGAACGGGAGGCAGCAACCGACTTCCAACTATAGCGTCTTACTGCTGCAGCGTCTCCGTCTGTGTGTGAGTGTGTGTGTGTGTGTGCACGCAAGTGTGTGAGTGTGTGCGTGTGCACGCAAGTGTGTGTGCGTGTGTGTGTGTAAATGTACCGAGTGTGTGTGTGTGTGTGTGTGTACTGGCTCAGTGTGTGTGTGCATGAACCATACCTGAGAGTGTGCAGGGTGCAGTGAGGGTCCTCCAGCAGAGCAGACAGCAGCTTTACTCCTGTGTCTCCTGGATGGTTGTAGCTCAGGTCCAGTTCTCTCAGATGGGAGGGGTTGGACCTCAGAGCTGAGGCGAGAGAAGCACAGCCTTCCTCTGACACCAAACAACCTGACAGACTGAACACACACATTATTGTAATCACTCAGTTCATGACTAACGTTCAACTCAAATGAGACACAGAACAAGTCCTTTATCTTTAACTGTCTTTGTCCACTGGTATTTTCCAAAACAATGACCAACAGGTTCTGTAAGAACAGTGAATCATATGAACCCTCTGACCTGAGCGTCTCCAGTTTACAGTGAGGACTCTTCAGTCCATCAGACAACAGCTTCAGCCCTGAGTCCTTCAAGTCGTTGTGACTCAGGTCCAGGACTCTCAGACTAGAGGACTGGGAGCTGAGGACAGAGGTCAGAGCTCCACAGCTTCTGTCTGACAGCTCACAACAGCTCAGTCTGGAGACAGAAAACATGGTTATGTAGAAGTTGAATGAATCCTGTGTTAAACAAAGGTTACTCACAGAGCTTTGGTGGAGGCCTTGACCACTGGCAGCAGCCTCAGGAGAACCTCCTCTGAAGCACAGTATCTGCTCAGCTCAAACTGGTCCAGATCTTCTTCTGATGACAGTAAGATGAAGGCCAGAGCTGACCACTGAGCAGGAGACAGTCCTTCAGACAGACGTCCTGACCTCAGGATCTGTTGGATCTGCTCCACCAGAGAAGAATCATTCAGTTCATTCAGACAGTGGAGCAGACTGATGCTCCTCTCTGCAGACACATCCTTACTCAGCTTCTTCTTAATGTATTCTGCTGTCTTCTGATTGGTCTTGGAGCTACTTCCTGTCTGTGTCAGCAGACCGTTTAGAAGGCTCTGATTGGTCGACACTGACAGGCCCAGGAGGAAGCGGAGGAGCAGGTCCAGGTGTCCGTTTGGACTCAGTAAGGCCTGGTCCACAGCTGTCTGATGAAAATGATCCAGTTTTCTTTTCAAACTAAATATTGTGGACTTATGTGTTTTCTGTGAGAGCAGGTTGGTTCCAGTGTTGATGAAGGTCAGATGGACGTGAAGAGCAGCCAGAAACTCCTGCACACTCAGATGGATGAAGCAGTAGACCGTGTCCTGGTACAGGCCTGGCTCCTCTCTAAAGACCTGTGTGAAGACTCCGGAGTACACTGAGGCAGCTGCAGCGTCCAGCCCACACTCGCTCAGGTCACAGTCGTAGAAGATCAGGTTTCCTCTCTGCAGCTGCTCAAAGGCCAGTTTTCCCAGAGACTCCACCATCTTCCTGGTGTCTGGACTCCAGTGTGGGTCTGTCTCTGATCCTTCTTTATACTTGATGTTCTTGACTTTGGCCTGAACCACCAGGAAGTGGCTGTACATCTGCGTCAGGCTCTTGGGCAGCTCTCCTCTCTCTCTGCTCTTCAACACATGCTCCAGGACTGTGGCAGTGATCCAGCAGAAGACTGGCATGTGGCACATGATGTGGAGGCTTCTGGACGTCTTGATGTGGGAGAGGACTGTGTCGGCCTGTTCTCCGAACCTCCTCCTGAAGTACTGCTCCTTCTGAGAGTCGCTGAACCCTCGGACCTCTGTCACCATGGAGACGCACTCTGCAGGGATCTGATTGGCCGCCGCGGGGCGTGTGGTGATCCAGAGGCGAGCGGAGGGAAGCAGGCTCCCCCTGATGAGGTTCACCAGCAGCAGGTCCAGAGAGACGGACTCTGTGGGGTCTGAGAGGACACGAGAGCTGGTGAAGTCCAGAGGAAGTCTGCACTCGTCCAGACCGTCAAAGATGAAGAGCACCTGGAGGTCTTCAAAGCTGCAGAGATCTGCTTGTGTTTGACTAAAGAAGTGATGAACAAGTGACACCAGGCTGAAGCTTCTGTCCTTCACAACATTGAGAGTTCTGAAAGTGAAGGGGAACAGCAGCTGGAGGTCCTGGTTGGCTTTGCCTTCAGCCCAGTCCAGACTGAACTTCTGAGTGAGCACTGTTTTCCCGATGCCAGCCACTCCCTTTGTCAGCACCGTTCTGATTGGTTTGTCTGAGTTGGCCGGGTCTTTAAAGATGTCTTCACATGTGATGGTTCTCTCTGCTGGTCTCCTGGAGGCTGCTTCCATGTGTCGGACCTCATGTTCCTGGTTGACCTCTGAAGAGCCTCCCTCTGTGATGTAGAGCTCGGTGTAGATCTGCTTCAGGAGGGTGGGGGATCCTGCTTTAGCGATGCCCTCAAACACACACTCAAACCTCTGCTGCAGATCCACCTTCAGTTTACGCTGAGAACGTCCAGAAGAAACCCCTGAATGAAGACAACAGAGACAAGAGTCAGAGAAGATCACATGACCATCATGAACGTGTTCTTACTGCTCCACAGACGCTCAGCCAGCTCCTTCTGATCCATCCTCCTCAGGAAGTTCAGTGTGATCTTCAGGAGCGCCTCACTACTGCTCCTCTGCTCCTCATCCTCCACAGGCTCTAAGCATTCTGGGTAATCTGTGCTCAGAAGCCTGAGGAACTTCTTAAGCTCCTCCTGGAAAAAAGTGGAGAGGTCCTTCTCCAGGTTCTGCACACACACATAAACAACACAAATGGAGATGGGTTAGCGGCTGCTACACTATGGCAACCCACAGAAGGACGGGTCAAATGCAGAGGACACATTTCCTCCTGGTGGCAGTAAAGGACCTTAACCTCTTATCAAAGATGGAAATACATGGGACTCCATCCATCCATCCATCCATTTTCTTCCCCTTAATCAATTTCTGGGTCGGGGGGTGGGAGTCAGAGATGCCACCCAAGCACAAAGAGTCTCTTTTCTTGTATGTCCAAGACATGCGCACGCTGCAACTGGCGGTGGATGAGAGCTTGGCGTCTTGGTTGAGTGTGTTTTAAGAACTTTATGAACTTTAGTTTTAGTTATTGTGGTCGACTGGTGCATGTGACGGACTGGTGCTTTTATCAACGCAACCAGAGGCAAGTGACCAGCTTTATTGTGCTGGCAAACCTTCTCCTTCGTCTTCTGGCAAACAAAATCAATGGAGCTGCAGTATCTTCTTTTGCAAGACTTCAATACACAAGAGATATGCTCCTTGAACTGAAACTGAGTTCCATGTCATCTGTCCCAGGCTTCGTCTGGCAATCCGCAGGGATTTTAATCACGTGGCCTTGAAAAAGAACTTAAGAACTTCTGTCAGAATGTCTCCTGCCCAACCAGGCAGAAGAAAACACTGGACTTGTGCTATGGATCTATTGAGGGGCCTACAAAGCTTTTCCAATCCCTCCATTGAGCTCCTCAGATCATAGATTTGTGCAGTTAGTGCCTGCTTATGAGACCGTTCTGAAGAGAGTAAAAACTGAGACCAGGGATGTAGAAGTCTGGACTCAGGATGCTGTACTTTCACTACAGGAATGCTTTGATTGTACGGACTGGGATGTCTTTACTCAGTCATGTGACGATGACCTGGACACCTTGGCTGATATGACCTGCTCTTATGAGGCTTTTTGAAGGGACATGATAATACCATCCAAAAGGGTCAAAATATACCCCAATAATAGGCCTTGGGTTACAAGAGCTGTAAAGTCCTGCTTACAGAAAAGGGCTTTAGCTTTTCAGCAAGGATCACAACCTGGTATTCAAGAAGCCAAGAAGAAACTTAAAACTGAAATGCTTAAATTAAATGTGCTTACAAATCAAAACTGGAAAATAGGATGGCAGCAACAACAACATGGTTCAGCTTGGACAAGCATGAACATCAATGTTGGCTCCAAAATGGCCAAGCAAAAAAAAAAAAAATGTTTTAGAGGGCTTTGTATCTGACAGTGAACTGGCCAATTACTTTCATGAGTTTTGCTGCCGTTTTGACTCTTTCGACTTTAGTTGGGAAAATCTTGATTTGAAACATGATCTTGTTGACACGGTGGCTGAGTGGTTAGCACTCTCGCCTCTCAGCAAGAAGGTCCTGGGTTCGAATCCCGGTCGGAACAGGGTCTTTCTGAGTGGAGTTTGCATGTTCTCCCCGTGCCTGAGTAGGTTTCCTCCGGGTACTCCAGTTTCCCTTACCACTAAAAACATGCTCACTAGGTTAAAATCCTCCAGCTCCGGTCCTGACCCAGAGCATCAACATCTGGAGATGGATTCCCAGACGCTGTTCTACAGCGACCACTGCTCCTGACGTACGCCTTAGTGGCATCAGGATGGGTCAGAGAATGCAGAGGATTGAATTGCCCTACGGGGATTAATAAAAGTGCACCTTTAACTTTACTGAGGATGTCATAAAAGCCCTCTCTATAATTAAGCCAAACAAAAACCTCGGTCTTGACAAGATATGTGTTCGCTTACTCAAATCCTCTGTGCATGAAGTAAGTCCTATTTTACATTTTATTTTCCATAAATCTCCAAGATGGCGTTGGTGTATGGCTGCGTAGCTCGAGCTCTGGGTTGCACCCTGTCTTTTGCTGTCTGTCTTGTGTGCATGGGGATGGATACAGTGGCGTACGACCGTGAGACTCTTTTTGAGTATTGGAGACAGAGTTTGTGGCGAAGTTCTGCCCGAACTCCGATGCAAGGACTTCGGTAAGTGTCCTACCCGGACCGGCGGGCAGCGCTACGCCTCTAGCCGGGATCAGAGCGAGTGGGGTGGGCATCTCCACCACTCGCACCGCGGAGTCCAGGCAGCCTGGGGCCGAAGGAGGAAGCGTCGCCTCCGAGGAAAGCGAGCTAGTCTGCTCGTGTGGAGCCGTACCTCCAGGTCCCCGCTGCCGTCCATATATTTAGCGAACATGCAGTCCCTTCTGAACAAATCAGATGACCTCGCGAGCCGAATCCGGGTCCAGAGAGAGGCCGCAGAATGCGCTGCGTTCTGTCTGACGGAGACTTGGCTCCACAGCGGTGTTCAGGACTCTGCGTTTCTGCCACCTGGCTTCTCCGTTTTCCGTATGGACAGGAATAAGGAGTCCACGGGAAAAAACAGAGAAGGTGGGGAATGTATCCTGCTCAACCAGTGCTGGAGCACAGACAATGTTGTGGTTAACATTTTTTGTTCAGCTAACCTAGAATATATTGTGCTAAAATGCCGCCCTTTCTTTCTGCCCCGGGAACTGACTGCTGTGTTTCTGTGCTGTTTACATTCACCCCCGAGCGGACTCCGCTGACGCGCTAAATGACTTGAGTGACATTTTGCAGAAATGCGAAGGTGCTTATCCCAAAGCAGCCATAATTGCAGCGGGTGACTTCAACAAATGTAACTTAAAGTCAGTGCTCCATAACTTTCACCAGCATGTGTCTATGCCTACAAGGTGCTCTCGCATTCTGGATCACTGCTATAGTAATATTAAAGGGGCCTTTAGGTCTTACCTCAGACCAGTGCTCGGGAGGTCTGACCACTCTTCAGTGCTGCTTCTGCCATCATATATGCAGAAGAGCCAGCTACAGAAACCATCCTTTCGTTCTGTTCAGTGCTGGTCAGACGACGTAAACTTAAAGCTGCAGGGCTGTTTTGACGCCACGGACTGGTCTGTTTTCCACTCGGAAAATGTGGACGAATACTGTGATGCTGTTACGGGATATATTGACTTTTGTATTGATTGCTGTGTCCCACGGAAAATAATAAAAGAGCATTGTGGTCAAAACCTATGGATGACTTCGGAAGTAAAAAGTAGAATCCGTGAGTGTGCGTTAGCTTTTCAATCTGGCGATGCATTGGCTTACAAACTATCCAGATGTGCTTTAGAACGCTCTATTAAACATGCTAAGCGGTCCTATGGAGAGCGACAAGAAGGACACTGCATAGAGAACGATTCCAGGCAAAAGTGGAAGGGCATTCAGACCATCACAGCCTGGAAGCCGAGCGCAGGCAGAACTGTCATCGCTGACAAAGCTCTGCCCAACGAGCTCAAGAACTTTTACTGTCACTTTGAAGCCGCTGAGCCCTCACCTGTCGTCTTCCTTGACTGTATAGACCAAGCAGCCTTTACAGTGACGCAGGAGGAAGTGCAGCGGGTCCTGTCCAGAACCCCGACCCGAAAAGCCGCATGCCCAGACGGCATTGAGCGGCTTATACTGGACTTTGTACTGGACTTTGTTTAGAGCCAGATCCCCTCCGGTACCGACCCGCTCCAGTTTGCGTACAAAGAAAACAGGAGCGTTGAAGACCTGATCTCTCTTGCACTGAACTCTGTGTACAGTCATCTGGACAATGCTAAATCTCTGGCCAGAATGCTGTTCATTGATTACAGCTCTGCTTTTAACTGTCTAGTCCCAGGTAAACTGGTTGAAAAGCTCAGATCCCTCGGCCTGAGCGAAGCCATGTGTAAATGGATTTACAGCTCTCTCATCAGCAGATCTCAGAGAGTTAGAATCGGTGGCCGTCTCTCAGATGAAGCGTTTGTGAGCACTGGATCTCCTCAGGGGTGTATTCTGAGTCCTCTGCTCTTCACATTGTACACCCATGACTGTGTTGCTTCTTCTGACTCAAACTTGATCATTAAATATGCAGACGACACCACCATTGATTCCCAGGTGACCACTCACCTGTGCCGTCGTGGTCTCTCTCTCTCCCACTCACCTGTGCCGTCGTGGTCTCTCTCTCTCCCACTCACCTGTGCAGTCGTGGTCACTCTCTCTCCCACTCACCTGTGCAGTCGTGGTCTCTCTCTCTCCCACTCACCTGTGCAGTCGTGGTCACTCTCTCTCCCACTCACCTGTGCAGTCGTGGTCACTCTCTCTCCCACTCACCTGTGCAGTCGTGGTCACTTCTCTCCCACGCTCATGTGCAGTCGTGGCACTCTCTCTCTCACCTGTGCATTCGTGGTCACTCTGTCTCCCACTCACCTGTTCAGTCGTGGTCACTTCTCTCCCACTCACCTGTGCAGTCGTGGTCACTCTCTCTCTCACCTGTGCATTCGTGGTCACTCTGTCTCCCACTCACCTGTTCAGTCGTGGTCACTCTCTCTCTCCCACTCACCTGTGCAGTTGTGGTCACTCTCTCTCTCCCACTCACCTGTTCAGTCATGGTCTCTCTCCCACTCACCTGTGCAGTTGTGGTCACTCTCTCTCTCCCACTCACCTGTTCAGTCATGGTCTCTCTCCCACTCACCTGTGCAGTCGTGGTCTCTCTCACTCACCTGTGCAGTCGTGGTCTCTCTCTCTCACCTGTGCAGTCGTGGTCTCTCTCACTCACCTGTTCAGTCGTGGTCTCTCTCCCACTCACCTGTGCAGTCGTGGTCTCTCTCTCTCACCTGTGCAGTCGTGGTCTCTCTCACTCACCTCTGCAGTCGTGGTCTCTCTCTCTCACCTGTGCAGTCGTGGTCTCTCTCTCTCACCTGTGCAGTCGTGGTCTCTCTCTCTCACCTGTGCAGTCGTGGTCTCTCTCACTCACCTGTGCAGTCGTGGTCTCTCCCACTCACCTGTGCAGTCGTGGTCTCTCTCTCACTCACCTGCGCAGTCGTGGTCTCTCTCACTCACCTGTGCAGTCGTGGTCTCTCCCACTCACCTGTGCAGTCGTGGTCTCTCCCACTCACCTGTGCAGTCGTGGTCTCTCTCTCTCACCTGTGCAGTCGTGGTCACTCTGTCTCCCACTCACCTGTGCAGTCGTGGTCTCTCTCACTCACCTGTGCAGTCGTGGTCTCTCCCACTCACCTGTGCAGTCGTGGTCTCTCTCTCACTCACCTGTGCAGTCGTGGTCTCTCTCTCACTCACCTGTGCAGTCGTGGTCTCTCTCTCCTCACCTGTGCAGTCGTGGTCTCTCTCCTCACCTGTGCAGTCGTGGTCTCTCTCCACTCACCTGCAGTTGTGGTCACTCTCTCTCCCACTCACCTGTGCAGTCGTGGTCACTCTCTCTCACCTGTGCAGTCGTGGTCTCTCTCACTCACCTGTGCAGTCGCGGTCTCTCCCACTCACCTGTGCAGTCGTGGTCTCTCTCACTCACCTGTGCAGTCGTGGTCTCTCCCACTCACCTGTGCAGTCGTGGTCCCTCTCTCTCTCACTCACCTGTTCAGTCGTAGTCTCTCCCACTCACCTGTGCAGTCGTGGTCCTTCTCTCACTCACCTGTGCAGTCGTGGTCTCTCTCACTCACCTGTGCAGTCGTGGTCTCTCTCTCACTCACCTGTGCAGTCGTGGTCTCTCCCACTCACCTGTGCAGTCGTGGTCTCTCTCTCTCCTGTGGTCATTGAAAACTCTCAGGTGGAGGTTGTTGAGGAGAGTAAGTTTCTTGGTCTAACCTTATTGTTAAGGAAGCTCGCCAACGTCTATACTTTCTGTGGAAACGTAGAGAATTTACAAACAACTCTAAGATTTTTCTGAACTTCTACCGCTGCACCATAGAAAGCCTGATGCTGGTGCGATCACTGTGGTTCATCACAGCCAAAGAAAAGAGAGCCCTGAACAAAGTGGTTCTGCTCAGAGGACTGTGAACCGTGAGAAGCCCGTTCTGGAGTCTCGTTATGAGAGCAGACTCTTGAACCGAGCCCTGAGGATTGTAAAGGACTCCTCTGGTCATCCTGGAGCGGCCTTGTTCCAGCCTCTTCCCTCGGGGAGAAGATTCCGGTCCGTGCGGTGCAGGACCACCCGCCATGCCAATAGCTTCTTCCCTCAGGCGGTTATAAGACTGAACAGAGCGTCCTGAGATCTGCTTCTCTTGGAGCTCCTCCTTCGTAGCGTCTTAATAATGCTTTTAAGAGTTTTATATTTGCCTCACTGTGTCTCGCTATTTTTATTCTGTGTGTGTGCTTTGTTGTGTTGGTGCCCCCGGTGTCTCCTGTGTTCCAATGTCGTTTTTTTCTGCAAATGGCAAATAAACTGATTCTGATCCAGAATAAATGTCCAGATTGATAAATGCGGAAAAGTGTAAATATTTTGTGTACGCCTCAGTTACACCCTGATTTGGCCGTACGCAAGCTTCATACATGAGGGCCACTGTGAGTGCAGTGCATTTTGGGTAACGCCTTGTTGTGGTCAGAGTGTGTGGAGGAGGAGAAGGAGTGTGTGTTGTCAGTGTGTGGAGGAGAAGGAGTGTGTGTTGTCAGTGTGTGGAGGAGAAGGAGTGTGTGTTGTCAGTGTGTGGAGGAGAAGGAGTGTGTGTTGTCAGTGTGTGGAAAAATGGGAAAGACGTTATTTGATGAGAAAAAAAAATACAACAAAATTGACTCCGCCTCAAAGTCATTTTGGCGCATTTTGCCGTAATCTAACTATTAGAAGAAGAAGACTCCTTTGTGAGTATTGACATCGGTTGCTCTGACATCGTTCTATATGGTCTGAGTCTGTTATGTTGTCTGCCTACGTACCTTGACACTACCGGAAGTTGAATGTAACGTTGTTGTTATGCAGTAAAGTCCAAGCCTACAACACGCTGGTATTCCGTGGTCATTTCAGTATCTAACAGTGGCGACGAGGTGGTTGTACAGTGGACCCATGTCTCGGCGATGAGCGATTCTACTGTCTCACAGGAGCAGCATATTGAAACAGACAGTAGTGACTCGGAAGAGAGTGTGCATACACAGCGTGACAAGATGGCTAGAGTTGGATCGATGGACCCGTTTGACAGCACAACGGATGACTGGGTCGAGTATACTGAACGCGTTTCCCAGTATTTTGTGGCAAATGACATAGCAGCGGAGAAACATGTTGCAGTGTTGCTGAGTGCAATGGGGGGAAAATCATACGGCCTGTTGCGGAGCTTGACTGCACCAGATAAGCCATCAGACAAGACTTTTGATGAATTGGTGAAAGTGATGAAAGAACATTTATCGCCAAAGCCGCTACTAATTGCTGAGCGTTTTAGATTCCACAAGCGAAATCAACATGAGGGAGAATCTATTGTTAGTTATGTGGCTGAGCTGAAGAGACTTACTGAGCACTGTGAATTTGCACAGGGACTGGATGATGCGCTGAGAGACCGCTTGGTATGCGGTATTCTGAACGAGGCCATACAGAAGAGACTGCTTACCGAGGACAAGCTCACTTACAAAAGGGCAGTTGAAATCGCAGTCTCAATGGAAACGGCAGCCAGAGATGCCGTTGAACTGCAAACAGGAGTAAAGGCAATAAATGTGAATAAAATGGCAACAGTCCCACAAGAAAGAGAGCGTGAACCGTGTTACAGGTGTGGGAGGGGCTTCCATTCCCCTTCACAGTGTAGATTTAGGGATGAAATCTGCAGACTATGTAACAAGACAGGGCACATTCAGAGAGTTTGTCGCTCAGGAAAGTCAAGAGTGAATAAAAGTGAGAGGAAGACGCAGTGGAATGCACACAAGAACAAGAAAGTGTACAATGTAGAGGAAACTGCAGGTGAGGAATCGGACGAAAGTGAACATACAAACTGCTTGGATGTGTACCATGCTAAAGGTGGTGGCCGGGAAGCGATCTGGCTCACACCCCAGGTGAATGGAAAACAAGTGAAGATGGAACTGGATACCGGCTCTGCAGTGTCAGTGATGGCGCACAGTGACTTTGTGCAGTACTTTGGAGACCAGAAGCTGAACTCGTCATCTGTCCTCCTAAAGACATATACTGGAGAGAAAATCAAGCCCCTCGGCGTATTGCCGGTGGAGGTACAACACAATGGCCAACAATGCACATTGGACTTGTACATTGTAAAAAGAGGAGGACCAGCACTGTGGGGCCGAGACTGGCTGAGGAAATTACAGCTGGATTGGAAGTCCATTAAAAGCCTGCAGGTGGCGCCAAACACCACCGACAAGTCCACAGAGGTCAAATTGGAGACAGTCTTGGTGGCTGCAACGCCTGTATTCCAAGATGGAATTGGGACATTAAAAAACATAAAGGGCAAAATTGTTCTTCAAGACGGGGCCATCCCACGTTTCCACAAAGCACGGCCAGTTCCGTACGCCATACGACAGAAGGTGGAAGCGGAGCTGGACCGCCTAGAGGCCGACGGAATTCTGTCTAAAGTTGACTGGAGCCCATGGGCCACACCCATTGTCCCAGTAGCAAAGAAGTCAGGGGCAGTGAGGGTGTGTGGGGACTTCAAAATCACAATCAATCCTGTGCTACAAGCAGAACAATATCCACTTCCCAGGATCGAGGACATTTTTGCAAACCTGGCTGGTGGAAAGCGGTTCACCAAGGTGGACCTGGCGGAGGCCTATCTACAGATGGAGATAGAGGAAGACTCGAAGATGTTCCTGACCATCAATACTCTGAAGGGCTTGTACCGCTACAACAGGTTGGTATTCGGAGTGGCCTCAGCCCCGGCTATCTGGCAGCGTGCTATGGATCAGGTGTTGCAGGGGATTCCAGGTACACAGTGTTACTTAGATGATATAATTGTGACTGGGGCCAACGATAACGAACACCTGGAGAACCTCCATAAGGTCTTACAGAGACTTCAAGATTACGGACTCCGGGCCAGACGTGACAAGTGTGAGTTTTTCAAACCATGTATCACATACTGCGGCCACACCATTGATGCACAGGGTTTGCATAAATGCAAAGAAAAGATCAATGCCGTAATGAAGGCTCCTCAGCCACAGGATGTACAGCAACTGAGATCGTTCCTTGGATTCATCAACTACTACCACCGGTTCATGCCTAACCTGTCTACAGTGCTCCATCCTCTGAACGAACTACTCCAGGCAGAACGGTAATGGAAATGGACCAAGGAATGCGAACAGGCCTTCCAGGAAGTGAAAAGGCTGGTGACATCAGAGACAGTGCTCACATACTACGACCCGTCCTTGCCTGTGAAGTTGGCATGCGACGCGTCACCGTATGGTATAGGGGCCGTTATGTCACATGTCATGCGGGACGGCACTGAGAGACCAATAGCGTTTGCCTCCCGCTCCCTGTCCTCGGCTGAGAAAAATTACTCCCAAATAGACAAGGAGGCACTGGGCCTGGTCTGGGGCGTAAAACGATTTAACCAGTACTTATACGGCAGGGAGTTCACCCTCGTGACCGATCATCAACCACTGGTCTCAATATTCAACCCCCATAAGGCGATCCCCATGACCGCAGCGGCACGCATGCAGCGTTGGGCCCTGTTCCTGGGAGGGCATCGGTACAAGATTGAATTCAAGAGCACACTAAATCACGCCAATGCAGACGGGTTGTCTCGGTTGCCACTCGACACCGCAACAGGCACAAAGGGAGACAAAGAATCAGTGGCGATGTTCACGCTCATGCAGATCGAAAGCCTCCCAGTGACAGCGGAGATGATTGAGAGAGAGACCCGGAAAGATGCGACTCTCTCACAAGTGTACAAAGCAACGCAGACAGGCTGGGCAGCTAGTGAAAGGTCTTTCCTCGCTCCATATTTCCAACGCCGGGATGAGCTTGCTATTGACTCTGGGTGCCTTATGTGGGGAATGAGGATCATCATACCCACCAAGGTCAGGTCCAGGGTGCTGGAAGAGTTACACAGTGGTCATCTGGGAGTGGTGAAGATGAAGGCACTCGCCAGGAGCTATGTCTGGTGGCCAGGGATTGACCAACAGATAGAACAGCTCGCAGCACATTGTCCTGGGTGCCAGCGTGTACAGAACGAACCGACAGTGGCACCCCTCCATACATGGGAATGGCCCACATCGCCATGGCAACGGATACACATTGATTTCGCCGGGCCATTCATGAATAAAACATTCCTTGTAGTGGTCGATGCATGTTCAAAGTGGCCAGAAGTGTTCGCCATGAAATCCACGACAACAGCCAACACAATCGACGTGTTGAGAGGTCTCTTTGCTAGAACTGGTATCCCCGAACAGTTGGTGAGTGACAATGGTCCTCAATTCACAGCTAGTGAATTTCAGATGTTTATGAAGCTGAATGGAATCCGCCACATAACATCAGCTCCCTACCATCCGGCTACTAATGGGCTCGCCGAGAGGTTCGTACAAACTCTAAAACAAGGTCTGCGAGCCTTTGCGGATGCACCCATTTCTCTTCAGCAGAAGTTAGCCAACGTCCTGTTTGCCTACCGTAACGCCACTCATGCTACTACGAACCGAACCCCTGCCATGCTGTTCCTGGGACGGGGGCTGCGCTCAAGACTGGACCTGCTAAAGCCGAACCTGCGACGGACGGTAATGGATCGTCAGATCAAGCAGGGTAAAGGGACTCACAATAGAGAAACGCGTCAACTGGAAATTGGACAGACTGTGCTTGCCAGGGATTACCGTGGAGAACACAAGTGGATTCCCGGTATAATCAGAGAGAGGCAAGGGCCCTTGTCCTACACCGTAGAAGTAGCTCTGGACACTATCTGGCGACCCCACCTTGATCAACTACGGGGGTCAGAGGTACGCACTGCAGCGGAGATGGTGGATCCTGCGGCTTCATTCATCGCTGCTCAGGGGGACCTGAGCCTGCCAACTGCCAGCGCTACTCCAGAGACCATGAGCCTGCCTAGCTCGACCGCAGGCCAAGACAGCCGGAACCTGCAAAGCTCCGACAGCGACATGGGGTGTCTGCCAAGCCCTGGTCCGCCCCTGACCCCACGCATTGGTCTCCCTAGAGCTGGGGCGAGCCCGGCGGTTACACCTGAGAGACGTTATCCAATGCGTACTCACCGACCTCCCAAGAGACTATCCCTTTAAGTAAACTGCTGTTGCATTAGTATCACTTTAGTTCTATTTTAAGTGGTAAAGGTTATACTGCTTACTGTACTTGTTATCTAGAAAAGGAGTTGTAGAGTATTGACATCGGTTGCTCTGACATCGTTCTATATGGTCTGAGTCTGTTATGTTGTCTGCCTACGTACCTTGACACTACCGGAAGTGAATGTAACGTTGTTGTTATGCAGTAAAGTCCAAGCCTACAACACGCTGGTATTCCGTGGTCATTTCAGTATCTAACAATTTTGTTTTTGTGGCAAGTAGAGGCGACTACTAAAAGTCCAGCAACGCCAGGGCAGAGTGCCCAAAATAAAATAAAAAGCGCTCTAAGGCGCACAGGTTCGTAAAATCAAAGTTGAGAAGCATAGACAGACATTAAGTTACTTTGGTTTATTATGTTGCAATGTATGGTTCTGTTCTCTTAATTGTTCTGTCACATTTAACAAATATATTCACAAGAGCCCAAATTCCTGTGGAGAAGGACTCAGGAGCACAGGTGAACACAGACACACTGGAGAGAAACAGGAGAAACAGCCTGTAGAGTAAAGTAGAGTCACGTTAGCTATGAACAACCACCGAACTCTTAGTGTGTGCAGCTAAAACCTACTTTTCCACGGCAAAGGCTGAGCGCGCACCCGTGACAGGTGACGGTTTACAGGCCCAGACCCACAGCCGGCTACGACACACTCGGACCCCAGCGACGAGGGCGGCCAGACGCCAAAGCGACAGGACAGCATGGCCATTAAAAATCAGAACTCGCGGGGCACAAGGCCACACCGCGGCACTACAACAACTTAACTTACAAGTATGAGAAGGAACACTAGAACTCTACTGGAGCAGGAGAAGGCGTGACCACACACAGGAGACCAAGTGCAGGTCAGCAAAGACCTGACCCCAGGCTGTTTTTACGTTTATGCGCCCTCTGGTGGACACAAATATGGTGGCCAAGTCCAGCTTGCCACATTTGTATGAATGCATGTGTTTCTGCTCCTACGGGGATCAGTAAAGTATCCATCCATCCATTTTCTTCCGCTTCATCCGTTGCCGGGTCGCGGTGTGTGGATAGGGATAGACTTCCCTATCCACACACACTTCCTCCAGCTCGACCGGGGGGACCCCAAGGTGTTCCCAGCTGAGAGACATAGTCCCTCTGTGTCCTGGGTCTTCCCCGGGGCCTCCTCCCGGTGGGACATCCAAAAAGCTCCTCTATCTCTAAGGGAGCAGCCACTCTGCGGAGGAAGCTCATTTCGACCGCTTGTATCCGCGATCTCGTTCTTTCAGTCATTACCCAAAGCTCATGACCATAGGTGAGGGAGCTCTGACTGCAGACGCTGCTCCCTCATGACCATAGGTGAGGGAGGGAACGAAGATTGACCGGTAAATAAAGAGCTTTGCCTTTCGGCTCAGCTCTCTCTTCACCACAACACAGCTCTGACTGCAGACGCTGCTCCCTCTTCACCACAACGGTCCGATACAGCTCTGACTGCAGACGCTGCTCCCTCTTTACCACAACGGTTCGATACAGCTCTGACTGCAGACGCTGCTCCCTCTTTACCACAACGGTCCGATACAGCTCTGACTGCAGATGCTGCTCCCTCTTTACCACAATGGTCCGATACAGCTCTGACTGCAGACGCTGCTCCCTCTTTACCACAACGGTCCGATACAGCTCTGACTGCAGACGCTGCTCCCTCTTCACCACAACGGTCCGCTCCCTCTTCACCACAACGGTCCGATACAGCGACCGCATCACTGCGCACGCTGCACTGATCCACCTGTCAATCTCACGCTCCATCCTTCCCTCACTCGTGAACAAGACCCCGAGATACTTGAACTCCTCCACCTGAGGAAGGACCTCTCCACCTGAAGAGGGCAAGGACCTGGACCCCCTCTGGCCCCTGGCTGCGCCTAGAAATTCTGTCCATAAATACAGTGAACAGAACCGGTGACAAAGGGCAGCCCTGGCGGAGGCCAACCTGCACCGGGAACAGGTCTGACTTACTGCTGATGAGAACACAGCTCTGGCTCCGGTCATTCGGGATCGAACGGCCCTCAGCAGAGGACCCCGGGCCCCGTACTCACGGAGACCCCCCAAAGGACACCCCGGGGAACACGGTCGAACACATTCTCCAAATCCACAAAGCACATGTGGACAGGTCGGGCTATTGAGGAGTCGACCATCGGCCGTACCCTCCTCTCCAGTACCTTGGAGTAGACCTTGAGTCCTGCTAATGTACAGATGTAAACATACAGCTGCTAATGTACAGATGTAAACATACTGCTGCTAATGTACAGATGTAAACATACTGCTGCTAATGTACAGATGTAAACATACTGCTGCTAATGTACAGATGTAAACATACTGCTGCTAATGTACAGATGTAAACATACTGCTGCTGATGTACAGATGTAAACATACTGCTGCTAATGTACAGATGTAAACATACAGCTGCTAATGTACAGATGTAAACATACAGCTGCTAATGTACAGATGTAAACATACTGCTGCTAATGTACAGATGTAAACATACTGCTGCTAATGTACAGATGTAAACATACAGCTGCTAATGTACAGATGTAAACATACTGCTGCTAATGTACAGATGTAAACATACTGCTGCTAATGTACAGATGTAAACATACTGCTGCTAATGTACAGATGTAAACATACTGCTGCTAATGTACAGATGTAAACATACTGCTGCTAATGTACAGATGTAAACATACAGCTGCTAATGTACAGATGTAAACATACTGCTGCTAATGTACAGATGTAAACATACTGCTGCTAATGTACAGATGTAAACATACTGCTGCTAATGTACAGATGTAAACATACTGCTGCTAATGTACAGATGTAAACATACTGCTGCTAATGTACAGATGTAAACTGTGCTAAAGTACAGATGTAAACTACTGCTGCTAATGTACAGATGTAAACATACTGCTGCTAATGTACAGATGTAAACATACTGCTGCTAATGTACAGATGTAAACATACAGCTGCTAATGTACAGATGTAAACATACTGCTGCTAATGTACAGATGTAAACATACAGCTGCTAATGTACAGATATAAACATACTGCTGCTAATGTACAGATGTAAACATACTGCTGCTAATGTACAGATGTAAACATACTGCTGCTAACATGTACAGATGCTAACATACTGCTGCTAATGTACAGATGTAAACATACTGCTGCTAATGTACATACTGCTGCTAATGTACAGATGTAAACATACTGCTGCTAATGTACAGATGTAAACATACTGCTGCTAATGTACAGATGTAAACATACTGCTGCTAATGTACAGATGTAAACATACTGCTGCTAATGTACAGATGTAAACATACTGCTGCTAATGTACATACTGCTGCTAATGTACAGATGTAAACATACTGTTGCTAATGTACAGATGTAAACATACTGCTGCTAATGTACAGATGTAAACATACTGCTGCTAATGTACAGATGTAAACATACTGCTGCTAATGTACAGATGCTAACATAACTACACATTGCTTGCACTAGTTTACACAGTACTTTATACTTGCTTCTTATTTTGCCAAATGTTAAACTTTTATGGTGCTTTCAGACCGGATCATGCTGCGTCGGGTTTCAATGCAAAGTCAATGGTGGCGCGCGTTCGACCGTCACAACGCACGGACCTCTCGGCACGCACGGACTGTTCAATAATGACGCACGGACTTGGCAAGAAAGTGTCTAGCCCTCAGAGGACCACCACCAGGACCACCACCAGGGTCTAGTCCACAGAGGACCACCACCAGGACCACCACCAGGGTCTAGTCCACAGAGGACCACCACCAGGACCACCGCCAGGGGCTAGCCCTCAGAGGATCACCACCAGGACCACCACCAGGGTCTAGTCCACAGAGGACCACCACCAGGACCACCACCAGGGTCTAGTCCTCAGAGGACCACCACCAGGACCACCGCCAGGGTCTAGTCCACAGAAGACCACCACCAGGACCACCACCAGGGTCTAGCCCTCAGAGGACCACCACCAGGACCACCGCCAGGGTCTAGTCCACAGAGGACCACCACCAGGACCACCACCAGGGTCTAGTCCACAGAGGACCACCACCAGGGTCTAGTCCACAGAGGACCATCACCAGGACCACCACCAGGGTCTAGTCCACAGAGGACCACCACCAGGACCACCACCAGGGTCTAGCCCTCAGAGGACCACCACCAGGGTCTAGTCCACAGAGGACCACCACCAGGACCACCACCAGGGTCTAGTCCACAGAGGACCACCACCAGGACCACCACCAGGGTCTAGCCCTCAGACGACCACCACCAGGGTCTAGTCCACAGAGGACCACCACCAGGGTCTAGTCCACAGAGGACCACCACCAGGACCACCACCAGGGTCTAGTCCACAGAGGACCACCACCAGGACCACCACCAGGGTCTAGCCCTCAGAGGACCACCACCAGGGTCTAGTCCACAGAGGACCACCACCAGGGTCTAGTCCACAGAGGACCACCACCAGGGTCTAGTCCACAGAGGACCACCACCAGGACCACCACCAGGGTCTAGTCCACAGAGGGCCACCACCAGGGTCAGTAATAGTAACAGTCCTGGGTCTACAGTCTCAGTCCTGGGTCTACAGCCTCAGTCCTGGGTCTACAGCCTCAGTCCTGGGTCTACAGTCTCAGTCCTGGGTCTACAGCCTCAGTCCTGGGTCTACAGCCTCAGTCCTGGGTCTACAACCTCAGTCCTGGGTCTACAGTCTCAGTCCTAGGTCTCAGTCCTGGCCCACGTACCCGCTGGAGCCTATGGGGGCAGGAGGGGGGCTGGCAGCAGCGGTGAGCTCAGCCACGGGCCTCTTAACTGGGGTCAGCGGTTGTGGGATGCGGCTCCGTCCTTCTCGGGGCCCCTGCTCCTCTGTGGTCCTCAGTCTGGAGCGAGACTCGTCTGAAGTGTAGTCTTTGGAAGACACAACTGTTAGTTTCTGAACAAAATAACGTGGTCCACTCTGGTACCTCTGCTGTGGTCCACTCTGGTACCTCTGCTGTGGTCCTCCTCTGACGCTGTGTTCCGCTTCTCCTCGTCCCCAGAGGAGAGTGAGGAGGAGGTCCCAGAGAGGCCCCTCCTGCGGCCCGCCCACCTCCCCTTCTCCACCACCAGTCGGGCCAGCCCCATGTGCCGCGCCCTGTGCTGGAGCCGCGCTCGGGCTGAGGCTGAAAACGAGCGCTCGGAGCCAGAGTCCTCCTCCGACACCAACACCGGGATCCTGCTGCGCAGCCGAGGCCGCCCCATCTTCTCCGACACCATGGTAGCAACCGACTGAGGGGCCGACAGGAGAGAAACATGTTTAAAGGACAAACGCCATGACACCAACACGAGGTACACAAACAGCCAAAATATCTACAGCCTCAGTCCTGGGTCTACAGCCTCAGTCTTAGGTCTACAGCCTCAGACCTGGGTCTACAGCCTCAGTCCTAGGTCTACAGCCTCAGTCCTAGGTCTACAGCCTCAGACCTGGGTCTACAGCCTCAGTCCTAGGTCTACAGCCTCAGTCCTGGGTCTACAGCCTCAGACCTGGGTCTACAGCCTCAGTCCTGGGTCTACAGCCTCAGACCTGGGTCTACAGCCTCAGTCCTGGGTCTACAGCCTCAGACCTGGGTCTACAGCCTCAGACCTGGGTCTACAGCCTCAGACCTGGGTCTACAGCCTCAGTCCTGGGTCTACAGCCTCAGTCCTGGGTCAGTCCTACACGTCCACTGTACTGTGTAAAAGTCACCTACTGTCTTATTGAGAAAGTTAGTAGGAGTGTTTTATCTTTCTATTCTCTCACCTGTGCTTTCTGCTGCGGGGTCTCTGCCTGGGTCTCAGCCCGGGTTTCAGCCTGGGTCTCAGCCCGGGTTTCAGCCTGGGTCTCAGCCCGGGTCCCCATCCGTGGTCCGTTCTCTGGTGGGACAGTCTCTGGACTCGTGTCGATCTGGGGCCGGTCCACTTCATCTTGACTCATGAACCCTGACACCTCTGCGTCTTCAGCCTGTTCCCTGAAGGCCTCGGCCTCAGATGGTCTCCTGAGGGTTTGGACCGGTGGCTCTCCGGCCTGTTCCCTGAAGGCCTCAGATGGTCTCCTGAGGGTCTGGAGCGGGGGGTCTCCGGCCTGTTCCCTGAAGGCCTCGGCCTCAGATGGTCTCCTGAGGGTCTGGACCAGTGGGTCTTCGGCAGGTCGTGTTGAGGTTACCTCCGTGTCTTTTGCCGTGTGCCCGTTTGACGACATCACGTTGAGGTGCGAGGTCTCTGCGATGTGGACAAAGGTGCGCTCCACTTTGGTAAAGGGCGGAGAGGCCGGGGCCACGGGGGTGCCAGGCCTCAGGTCGGACCTCAGGGCGGGGGAGAGGCGGCCCGTGTCGGGGGCCTCCAGCCTCAGGGCGGGGGAGAGGCGGCCTGTGTCAAGGCGGCCTGTGTCAGGGGCCTCCAAGGCGGCCCGTGTCAGGAGCCTCCAGCCTCAGGGCGGGGGAGAGGCGGCCCGTGTCAGGAGCCTCCAGCCTCAGGGCGGGGGAGAGGCGGCCCGTGTCGGGGGCCTCCAGCCTCAGGGCGGGGGAGAGGCGGCCCGTGTCGGGGGCCTCCAGCCTCAGGACGGGGGAGAGGCGGCCCGTGTTGGGGGCCTCCAGCTGCAGCTGAGGCGTCAGAGCGCAGGGCGTGGCCAGCTCCGACTCCAGAGCCCCGTCTGACGGAGACTTACGAGTGTCTCCAGGAGAGAACAGCACCAGGGTTTTGGACGCGTCCTCCAGGTCCGGGTCGTTCTCTGCTCCTGAAACCTGTTCACAGATCAAAGGTTCAAAGACACAGTTCAAAGGTTCAAAGACACAGATCAAAGGTTCAAAGACACAGTTCAAAGACACAGATCAAAGGTTCAAAGACACAGATCAAAGGTTCAAAGACACAGATCAAAGGTTCAAAGACACAGATCAAAGGTTCAAAGACACAGATCAAAGGTTCAAAGACACAGTTCAAAGGTTCAAAGACACAGATCAAAGGTTCAAAGACACAGATCAAAGGTTCAAAGACACAGATCAAAGGTTCAAAGACACAGATCAAAGGTTCAAAGACACAGATCAAAGGTTCAAAGACACAGTTCAAAGGTTCAAAGACACAGATCAAAGGTTCAAAGACACAGATCAAAGGGTCAAAGACACAGATCAAAGGGTCAAAGACACAGATCAAAGGCACACTGACCTTGGGGCCCCTCTGGTCCTCTGCCATCAGTGTGGAGGGCGCGGCCTCTTGGCTCCTCTCTGTGCTCTTCTGACTGGCCTCGCTATTGGACTCGCTCTTGGTCACGTCGTCATCCCGTGGCCCCGGGGCCTCGGGTGCGGCCTCTGGAGTGGCAAAGCTGCGTCGTGAGGGTAAGGTCCCGGTGAGTACCACGGTCAGGAAGTCTGCACGTTTGGCCTGGAGCTGCGGCAGGATGTGGAAGTGCTGCTTCTCATCGTCCAAGCCTTTGGTTCGATAGTCGGGAGACGTGGGGGAGGGCGTCTTCTCTGCGGGACACGCCACCGCTGCGGCCTGCCACGGCAACACAACAAACTATAACAACCTTTTATTGACATACTTTACAACAGAAACAATTACTCAAAGTACGTCAACAGTCCTCAGGCTCTAAAAAGATCCTCTTCGGGACTCACCTCCAATCCAACAGCCATCTTGGATAAAATTTTAAAATCTATTGAGGGTGGAGACATACACACAAGAAGTATCGCCAGCTGACCACGCCCACACAGGAAGTTTTGGCCACTTTTGAACCAGGACCCGCCCCCACTGGTCAAGCCCGGTGATCCAAGATGGCGTCCTATTCAAATGAATGGCTTGTGCTCAGTAGTTCATGGGACTTCACGGAGACCGGAAGATTAGCAGAACTCGCCCATATTTGGGCATCGTCTGGTCCTCTTGGTTCTGCGCAGTGGACGAGCTCCCATGATGCTTTGCGCCAAATACGCGTGTGTGTCTCTCATGCACGTGCACAGAGGGGCTCGGCCACGCTCTGACCAATCAGAGCTGATCAGAGCAGCAGGGCGGAGTCAGAGCGGGAAGGAAAGGAGCAGAGTTTGTGACAGTAAAGTGTGGATTTAAAGAAAACCAAAGGATTTAAGAAGAAAAAAAGTTCAGGACGACAAGGGACACTAAAATCCACACAAAATCCGTCCTTCATGAAAGCTGTAGGTTCTCTGTCAGGTTCTCTGTCAGCTGAGGTTGAGCTGTTTTAATTTACATTGAGTTCTATGGGACTTTTTTCTGGGTAAGTTTAGTCTGCAGTACCACAGCGCCCCCTGTGGCCATGGGTGGGACAGCTATAAGCTAGTAATACCCTATCCGGTTATTATTATAGATCCATGGCTCACGTCCACTTACGGCAAATCCACGTTTGGAGATTGAAAGTCCGTCCCACTCGTCTCGTCTCTGTGTGAAGAAGAATCAAACCCCAAACATTGTATTTTCCCCAAATCCGTTTATTACACCGTCGTTTGGTTGTACACAAGCTCTTAAAGATTGTCTAGATTACATACATTGATATAAAAGGCACAAAAAATGCATTGCAGAGTCTTTTTCTTGACAGCACGCAGTCGATGTGTTCAAGTGGCTCCCCCTGGTGGACGTCCCCGGACATGCGCTCGCGGCCGCCCCGGACATGGCTCTCTACGGGTCTGTACAAAAACCTCTCAAATACATGCGTTTGAAATGATACAAGCAGTAACTGTACAGTGCTGTGTGGTAGAAAAGAAACGCTTACATGTATATTACAAGTCACACCCAGTCCTGCGCTTATTGCCTTGGATTTACACCTCGATACAGAGCCGAGTTATGTACAGCGCACGTGTCGGCGAATGGGAACGAAGCCGGAAAATGTTGTGATTCCCCAAAAAACGCTGTAGATTAAAACGGCGTAATTCAAAAAGAAATGACTGCAAAGCGTTGGAGATCCATACGTTTACAGCGGTCAGTGCTTTCTCTCTTTCCCCAAGAGCAAAGTTTAGAGATAAGTATTGTTTTTATTTTCAGATCATAAACTTTCCCTCCATCTCTTCGTCGCTACAATATTTACAAAGAGGATTACAGACGTTCTCAGTCGAAGGCAGAGTTTTAGCTTCGGTCGTTCGGTCAACAGGCTGTGTCCGTTTTCTCCCAACAGGATTCCGAATTCCACTTCAACAATCATAACCCTAACTCTGCTATGTGGCTAATACGCTACAGCTACATTTGGTAACATGGACTCAGAACCTGGCTCTTGGCTAGCCCCGGGAAATCCAAGATGGCGTCCAATTCAAATGGGACGACAAGAGACATTACTATCCCCACAACATCTGACCTTTATGTAAGATGTAGGTTCTCTGTCAGGTTCTCTGTTACCTCGGGTCGAGCTGTTTTAGTTTACACCTAGTTCTATAGGACATTTTTAGTCCGCAGTACCACTGGCGCCCCCTGTGGCCATGGGTGAGACCGCTATAAGCTAGTAATATTGTGTCCAGATTGCATTACAGATTCATAGCTCTAGTCCTCTACATCGGATCACATCTTAGTCCATCTCAGTTCTCTTTGGACACAGCCTGTTCAACCAAAATGCGTTTCCCGCCAGATCTGAAGCCAAACCTCAGCGTGTGGAGAGTAAACAAAGCGTGCGAAGGAAACGTTAGCAGCTCGCGGTACATTCCCGGTGGTTTAATGCGGTCAGAAGCAGCGCAGGTCGGTCTCAAAGCTAGCGGTGCGCGGTGCATATGTGAACGTAGCCCTTTAAGAGAAAAACAAAAGTGTCACTCTCAAACATTCCACCCCAGCTAAAGGCTAACAGCTTTAGCTAAATGCTAGCAGCTAATGGCTAACAATCTAGCCTTCAACAACCACAGCAATGAACGTTACAAGTTTAATTGTCAATATTTCACCGAGTTTCACCGAGGATTTATGACCAAAGTCTCCTCAGATCTTTAACAGCTCGTTCCTAATAACTGTATTCATGTATTTATGTTCTATATGACAGAAGAATGTAGACTCTCTGCGTCATTGGCTCTTTCCACAGTGAAATACTTTAATACTACAGTGAAATACTTTAATACTACAGTGAAATAGTTTAATACTACAGTGAAATACTTTAATACTACAGTGAAATACTTTAGATAAATAATAAACGCACGTGTCGGTTCATCATGATTTGGTCGTAATGTTTTAAAAGATGCTACTGCTCCTTTGTGCTATATGGTTAAATCAGAACGGGCTGTGGTCACATGGTCATATGGTCACATGGTCACATGGTCACATGGTCATATGGTCACATGGTCACATGGTCACATATGGTCACATGGTCACATGGTCACATGGTCACATGGTCATATGGTCACATGGTCATATGGTCACATGGTCACATATGGTCACATATGGTCACATGGTCACATGGTCACATGGTCACATGGTCACATGGTCATATGGTCACATGGTCACATGGTCACATGGTCATATGGTCACATGGTCACATGGTCATATGGTCACATGGTCACATGGTCACATGGTCATATGGTCACATGGTCACATATGGTCACATATGGTCACATGGTCACATGGTCATATGGTCACATGGTCACATGGTCACATGGACACATGGTCATATGGTCACATGGTCACATGGTCACATGGTCATATGGTCACATGGTCCCAGACTTTATATAAAGTGATGAAAGTGCAAGAAAACAGTGGAATGTGGTAAAGCAACTGTTTTGGAAGACGGATCATTTTAATGATAAATATATACTGTATATATAGATATATATATATATATATATATAATATATAAATATATCTTTATGTGTGTGTACATAAATGTATGTGTACATGTTAGTGTGTGTACATGCATGTGTGTCATATATGTATGTGTTTGTGTGTGTACATGTATGTGTGTGTACATGTATGTGTGTGTGTATGTACATGTATGTGTGTCATAGATGTATGTGTGTGTGTATGTACATGTATGTGTGTCATAGATGTATGTGTACATGTATGTGTGTCATATATGTATGTGTGTGTGTGTGTGTGTGTACATGTATGTATGTGTGTGTACATGTAAGTGTGTCATATATGTGTGTACATGTATGTATGTGTGTGTACATGTATGTGTGTCATATATGTATGTGTATGTGTGTGTACATGTATGTGTGTCATATGTATGTGTGTGTGTGTGTGTCCATGTATGTATGTGTGTGTACATGTATGTGTGTCATATATGCGTGTATATGTGTGTGTGTGTGTGTGTGTACGTGTATGCGTGTATATGTGTGTGTGTGTCTGTAATTTCTCTACATATTTGACACATTCCGTCACTTCAGTTGTGTTTACATTTCGCTGGTACGATTGTGACGTGGTTGAAGTGCGAATGACAGCTTTAAAAACACCACACAATAATATGGTACTTCCTGCTTCTTTACTGTGGTACTTCCTGGTTCCCAACCCTAACACTTAATATAATTGAGTTTTTCATATCACCAGAATGATTGGCAGTTGGAAGGACCAATAGTTTTGAAGATCCACCCGGAAGTAGAAAATCCTATACATTTAATATAAAGTGTAAGCAGTCATACGCACTTTAAACTTAGCTTTAAATAGGTCCACAGTACACACACGCACACACACACACACACACATACGCACACACACAGGTGCACACACACACACACACACACACACATATAGACACATACGCGCACACACACAGGTGCACACACACACACACACACACACACACAGACACATACGCACACACACAGGTGCACACACACACACACACATACGCACACACACAGGTGCACACACACACACACACACAAACACATAGACACATACGCACACACACAGAGGCACGCGCACACACACACACAGGTGCACACACACACACACAGGTGCACAGACACACAAACACACAGGCACACACACACACAGGCACGCACAGACACACACACATAAACACACACACAGACACATACGCACACACACACACACAAACACACACATACACACGCACACACACACACACACACGCATACACACAGACACACAGGTGCACACACACACACACAGGTGCACAGACACACACACAGGTGCACAGACACACAGGCACACACACAGACACATACGCACACACACAAACACACGCACACACGCATACACACGCACACACACAGGTGCACACATACACACACACATACACACACACACACACAAACACACACATACACACGCACACACACACACACACAAACACACGCATACACACAGGTACACATACACACACACACACGCACACACAGGTGCACACACACACACACACACACACACACACACAGGTGCACGCACACACACACACACACACACACGCACACACTTGTCATGATACTTTGTGAGACGTGTGGTGTTGTGATACGTTTAGAAAGCACCAAAAACTCCAGAACGGATTTGAAAAATATGTCCAGGATTTCACATTTCACATTTTCATGATCCACTGGTTTATAAATATCATCTCTCCTACGGGAAGTCACAGCTGCCCTGGGGCAGACGGCGCCCCACCCTGCACACACATCCTGTTCAGTAAGTCTGTTATTTCAGGGTACATCCTGCAAAGTGGAAAATATGTACATTATATTATATATGTATATTTGTATTAGTTTTTTCAACCTTAATAAAGTAATAGTATTCTTACTCCGCTGCCAACATTCACTTTATGTAAGATTTTCATGTCCAGTGATCATTAAAGGGCCCTAATCTGTCATCATTAAAGGGCCCTAATCTGTCATCATTAAAGGACCCTAATCTGTCATCATTAAAGGGCCCTAATCTGTCATCATTAAAGGGCCCTAATCTGTCATCATTAAAGGGCCCTAATCTGTCATCATTAAAGGACCCTAATCCTCATCATTAAAGGACCCTAATCTGTCATCATTAAAGGGCCCTAATCTGTCATCATTAAAGAACCCTAATGTGTCCTCATTAAAGGACCCTAATCTGTCCTCATTAAAAGGCCCTAATCTGTCATTATTAAAGGGCCCTAATCTGTCATCATTAAAGGACCCTAATCCTCATCATTAAAGAACCCTAATGTGTCCTCATTAAAGGACCCTGTTAATGATGACAGATTAGGGCCCTTTAATGAGGATTAAAGGGCCCTAATCTGTCATCATTAACAGGGCCCTAATCTCTAATTTGTGATGCAACACTGAAATTTCCCCACTGTGGGATGAATAAAGGATCTCTTCATCTTAATCTTCTGTCATTGGCCCAGCCCCTTTGATGATGTCATCGTTCATAACCAGGAAGTGAACTTCTACGATGAGAAACGCGTCAGGGCCGGAGCTAAATTCCAATGTTTTTCATGTTGCTGTATATTAAATATTATATATCGCAGCAGAGCGTGACTTTTACAGTCTTTATTCTTTTAGTCTATATTATATCTTCATAAACTGGTGTTTGCTCTCATTATGTTTATATAAATTTACTTTTATCACGGCGTACGCGAGGAGAAAAGTTAGAAGTGCAGTGTACCCTGAAATATCCCAGATCCATCCGTTCCAAAACTAGAGTACGACACGACAGAGGTAGCCTGGTCTTACCACACCATGGTACTCATTTCATTTGTACTAAGGTCTGGATTTGCTCCATCGACTCCGTTAACAGGTGGGAGGGGTTAACTCCTTTTGCAGATTGAAACCATTGGATCTGAGTTTACCATGACGTATGTAATGAGCCCGAGTGAGTCGTTAGCATTTAGCATTTAGCCTAGCTTTAGCCGTCTCCTTTGCCACTAACGGAGCCCGTGGGGAGTAGATCCACAAAATCTTTGCTTCAATGACATTTACTAAACATTCCTCTTGCTGCGGCAATTCTCCGACAAACTACAACCAGCAAATTCAGCACAAACTCTTGACGTCACCGACACCGACCTACAACACCCGCCTCCCCCGCTCTCTGATTGGTCGGAGGGGATTCAACCGAGGAAACTGCAGCCACTAGGATTAGACCCAGACGTACATGTAGGAAATGATCATGGACCAGAGTTTACACATGGTAAGACCAGAGTTTACACATGGTAAGACCAGGCTACAGTAGGACATGACAGATGTGTTCTTCCCTTTGGCTCCGTCACAAAGCGATGCGTTCGTGTGACGTGGTTAAAAACAAACAAACAAGCGTGTATTGCTCGGGTGATTCAGTTTTTTCACTTTTGAGGACGACCCGCATTCCTCAGAACATGTTCCGCTTCTGAACAGTTTATAGAAAAGAATATATCATTTGGTAACAGTCTGGTAGAAGTTCTCGTCCCGCGGTTTGTGGCGTGTGCAACTTCAAGCTTCGTGCGGCGGGTTTTCAGTTTATTGCATGGAACAGCTCTTCAGTTTCAGACTCGGTTTGCAGCTTCTCCGGCGGCGCACGGTTGAGACGGGAGAAAAGAGGCTCGGTGAGGTCCCAGAGAGGCTCGGTGAGGTCCCAGAGAGGCTCGGTGAGGTCACAGGCCGGCTCGGTGAGGTCACAGAGAGGCTCGGTGAGGTCACAGGCCGGCTCGGTGAGGTCACAGGGCGGCTCGGTGAGGTCACAGGGCGGCTTGGTCAGGTCATACTGTACAATCTGTCGAGTTTTTACTTTAGTATATTAGAATGGTTTATTGACTTTGTGTGCTGTATTTATTTTGGGTTTTTTGTTTGGTAAAACATTTTTTTAATTTGGTGACTTTACCCACAATGCATCAAACATCACAAGGATGGATATATCACCGTAAGCAGACGGTTTACTTTTCATGGAGCTCGAGAACTTTCCAACACACGACACCTTTAGACGGACGTGTGTGGAGCAATGCGCCCTGTGATTAGTTTTACTGGTTAGTTTTACTCAGAGCCAACTCCAGCTCTGCCCCAATTTACACCAAGAAACAGACTCATGAAACGGAAAACATTACTATGGGAAAATACTCATTCCTCACGTGGCGCTCATCAGCCTCAGTTTTCAATCTTTTGGGGAATTTATTTGTGGAATCAAGAAGTGGGTGTTTCCCTAGAGGTGTCCATCAGGCTCTGAAGACCTGTGTGTACGCTCTGAGGACCTGTGTGTACACTCTGAAAACCTGTGTGTATGCTTTGAAGACTTGTGTGTACACTCTCGAGACCTGTGTGTACGCTCTGAGGACCTGTGTGTACGCTCTGAGGACCTGTGTGTACACTCTGAAAACCTGTGTGTATGCTGTGAAGACCTGTGTGTACACTCTCAAGACCTGTGTGTACGCTCTGAGGACCTGTGTGTACGCTCTGAGGACCTGTGTGTACACTCTGAAAACCTGTGTGTATGCTGTGAAGACCTGTGTGTACACTCTCGAGACCTGTGTGTACGCTCTGAGGACCTGTGTGTACGCTCTGAGGACCTGTGTGTACACTTTGAAAACCTGTGTGTATGCTGTGAAGACCTGTGTGTACGCTCAGAGGACCTGTGTGTACGCTCTAAGGACCTGTGTGTATGCTCTGAGGACCTGTGTGTACGCTCTGGAGACCTGAGGGGACTGAGTCTTGGTGTAAAGTGGGGACCGAGGCCTCCATCTCCCATCTCTTGCGCCACGCCCACCTCCCCCGTTTACATCCTTTGTTCTGCCATTAGCTGTTAGCGGCGCCATTGTTGTTCTTGTTCATGAGCTTGGCGAACATCTGCTGCAGCTGTGAGCGCGACGCGTTGAGCACGGAGTGTCTGTGGCGAGGCAGCGTGCCGTGCTGGCGTGGCCGTGGCCGCCCTGAGCCGGCCAGGTGCGCAGGGCTGCTCTCGGCGGAGCGGCTGCGCTGGATGAAGGCGTGGTTGGGGCCGTGGGGGTACTGCTCCGGCTCCAGCGTCGACGACGAGAAGACGTAGGAGGCCAGGCGCCGCAGCTGGTTAGGGCGCGCGCCGTGCCGATCCTCCTCCAGCTGCCAACCAATCACAGGAGAGAGGGGGCGAGGTTAATGACAGGGAACAGGAAGTATGTGCAACAAGTTTACACAAGCAACACCACACAGTTTTTAAGCAGCTCTGATTCTAGACTTATTTTATTGGGATTTAAAGCTGGGGTTTGTTGTTTGTCATCCTCACATCCGCACACTTGTAAAAAAGAGGTGCCCTGTGAGTCACTATTTGACTCCTTCGGGGTACACTCGTGAGGGTGGTCCTCCCATTGAAAGATGTGACAGAGGTCAAAAATGTGCAAAAACTAATTATATGGGTTTTATAAAATAGTTCTATATTTTTGTGGTTTACAAATGTATGAAACAACTGTTTCAAACCCACTCAAAGCAGAGAGCGGCTCAGGTTATGGTTGCACGCTCTTGCTTTGGCTCCACCAAAGATCCACCAGATGCAACATTACACACATCGCATTCGGCCTCCTAATGGTACACTATGTTTTCTAGTCTTAAAACCATGAAAAACATAATAAGCTCAGTATTTTAGTTCAGAGGTGTGATGGTAAGCCAATAAAGTTAGCTTGACTTTGCCACATTACAAAGTTAGCCTAAGTTGGCTAGGGGGGTGTCCAAACTTTTTTTCCAATCAGGAGAAAAAATCTTTTCAGCCAAGATCTCGACATTAGACCATTGTATTAATAAGACGTCATAAGTGGTACACACTTAATCTACAGGAGTTTGATGAAATGTTTTGTCAGATTTACTTTGTTGTTTGGTTGGTTCTCAGTCAGGAGAGCTTCGGCCAACTGTATTCAGATACTGAGACTGTATTCATTTCATGCTCTACTCCGATCAAATCTTTTTCCAGCAGGACTTTTCAGCTCCTGGTCCAGGTTCTATCCAGGTCGAACTGGTACTTAAATGTTCTAATTGTCAGGTAGGTTGCTAGGATACGGTACTAGATAGTAAAGTGTAATAGAGTAGAGTAGGTCTTGTGACTAATGCCCAAAAGTGTGTAGTGCTGCCAGACACACAAGAAACAGGGGGCGATACGAGAAGTGGAGCTTAGAGATCCTCTTGGTCTTTACGGAATGATAATGACATTAGAGATTGACCTTGACCGTCTCATTCCTTAGATTTTACACTTTAGTTTGGACTAAATCAGCTCCAGTTCTTTTAACACTCCCACATATATGTACACGGCATCGTCACAGCTCGTAGCTACAGTGAGTTAGCGTTAGCATTAACTCAGACAACATTTCTGCTTTGGTCAAATGTTCTAACGTCACAAAGATCCTGTCTGCTTGAGGGAAGCTGAATCTGACAAAAGAGGACATTTACGACTACAGCGGCTCACATCATCTCCAGCTTACTTTAAAACAACAGTTTTCTGGAGCGAAGGCCCGTCCCAGTTCATCCACTCGTTCAAAGCAGTTTTAACTTCTTTCTGACGCATGGACAGAGGTGGCAACTGTGTCTTAAACTCAGCTAAAATCATGATATGCTAGCACAAACTCAAAACACAGCCCTGGGTTTCCAAGATGTCTGCCCATTCAGATCAGTGGCCTGTGCTCATTGACCCACGCTCGCACCATGGACTCTCTCTCTCTTTCTGGTTCTCCTGGTCTCACTCACTCTGATCAGCTGTGCCTGACCAGAGCGAGAGAGAGCGGGACAAGAGGGAGCGGAGTTTGTAGCAAGTGTAGATTCATAGAAACTTTCAAAACAAAACAAGAACTGTAGTTGTGTCTTTGAGGTCTGTGGGGACATCTTCTGTCATGTGGATTTAGGCTGCAGTACCACAAGTGACCTCTAGTTCATGTAGATTTAGGCTGCAGTACCACAAGTGACCTCTAGTTCATGTGGATTTAGGCTGCAGTGACCACAAGTGACCTCTAGTTCATGTGGATTTAGGCTGCAGTACCGTGGGTGGCCTGCAGTGGGCAGAGAAAGCATTTTTCCGACAGACGTGATGTTAAAATAATTGACACACAGAGAAATAAGCAAACTCCACACAACATGAGATCGAACCCACAACCTTCTGCCAAAGAGACACAGGCTCATGATCCGTATCATCAACATTCATTCATTTACTTCTGTGGAGGCAGTGTCTGAGCCTGGGTCTGGTTCTGGGTCTGGTTCTGGGTCTGGTTCTGGGTCTGTTCCTGGGTCTGGTCCTGGGTCTGGTCCTGGGTCTGGTTCTGGGTCTGGTCCTGGGTCTGGTCCTGGGTCTGGTTCTGGGTCTGGTCGTGGGTCTTATCTCAGCTCCTGAATCAAACCAAAGTCTTCTTCATCATGTATAAAAACATAAAGCCTGAAACTCCGAGACCAACCTTCACTAAAACACTTTTATTGCTGTAGCCAACAGCACAGACATGGATTGGCTCGGCCCGGCTCGGCCCGGCTCGGCCCAGCTCGGCCTCAGTTGTGTCTGACCCTCTGCTGCTGCTGGGGGGAGGCTGGTCAGGCACGGTCTGGCTCGGGTTGGTTTTATGGAGCAGTGGATTAGTGGCTGCACTGTCATAAGAGATAAAATGGATGATTTTTTTAAATAGTTTGACGTAAAAAGTGCAGTGAGGGAAAGGTTAGAGTCTCCGCTGCAGAGTCGTTATGGATCTGAACTGTTGGAACCTCTTTCCACAAACTTGGTCCAAACAGCGCCCCCTGGAGGACTCCAAGGGAATGGCATCACAGCCTCGTTCAGACAGGGCACAGCGGCAAAGCAGCAACACTAGTCAGACTGTTCTCTGCCCAATCAGCGAGGGTCAGGGGTCAAAAGTCAGAGGTCAGAGGTCAGGGGTCAGGGCTCAGAGGTCAGGGCTCAGAAGTCAGGGCTCAGAGGTCAGGGCTCAGAGGTCAGAAGTCACGGGTCAAAAGTCAGAGGTCAGGGCTCAGGGGTCAGAGGTTAGGAGGAGGTGTCTCTCTCCTCACCCCCTGGAGCTGCCTCTGGTGAGGTCTCGCTGTAGTCTCTCTCAGGACCCGAGCCTCTTGTTGTAAAACCATAACATTAAATAAATACAAATTCATAAAAAAACATTTGTATTCAATAGAAATATTTATTATTTTTAAAGGACAAGAATAAATATGTATTTAGCACTTGCGTTAGCTAACGATGTTGTCGGTACAGACTGTGTTCTAGCCAAAAATGGCGTGTGCGATGGCGTTTTGATGGCGTGTGCAATGGCGTGTGCGATGGCGTGTCGATGGCGTGTGCAATGGCGTGTGCGATGGCGTGTTGATGGTGTGCGCGATGGCGTGTTGATGGCGTGTGCGATGACGTGTCGATGACGTGTGCGATGACGTGTCGATGACGTGTTGATGGCGTGTCGATGACGTGTCAATAACGTGTCAATGACGTGTCGATGGTCTGTCAATGGCGTGTGCAATGACGTGTCAATGACGTGTTGATAACGTGTCGATGGCGTGTCGATGACGTGTTGATGACGTGTGCAATGGCGTGTGCAATGACGTGTGCGATGACGTGTCGATGACGTGTCGATGACGTGTCGATGACGTGTCGATGACGTGTGCGATGGCGTGTCGATGACGTGTGCGATGGCGTGTCAATGACGTGTGCGATGACGTGTGCGATGACGTGTGCGATGACGTGTCGATGACGTGTGCGATAGCGTGTCGATGACGTGTCAATGACGTGTCGATGACGTGTCGATGACGTGTCGATGACGTGTCGATGGCGTGTCGATGGCGTGTTGATGACGTGTCAATGACGTGTCAATGACGTGTTGATGACGTGTCAATGGCGTGTGCAATGACGTGTCGATGGCGTGTTGATGACGTGTCGATGACGTGTCGATGACGTGTCAATGACGTGTCGATGACGTGTTGATGGCGTGTCGATGACGTGTCGATGACGTGTCGATGACGTGTCGATGACGTGTTGATGACGTGTCAATGGCGTGTGCAATGACGTGTCGATGACGTGTCGATGGCGTGTCGATGACGTGTCGATGACGTGTCAATGACGTGTCGATGACGTGTCGATGGCGTGTCAATAGCGTGTGCAATGACGTGTTGATGACGTGTCAATGACGTGTCGATGGCGTTTGTCCACGCGGTTTGTATAACCAGCAGCACGGATCCTCTCGCCGTCACCTGTAGCAGGACGTTTCTCTCGTTGAACAGACTAAAGTGTCGATTATAAGGATTATTTTTGTGAAAGAACTACGCTGATGGTATATCTGGTGCTAAGCTCTTCATGGTATGGCTTCATCAATCAATCAATCAATCAATCTTTATTTATAGGGCGCTTTTCCTGCACAGGGCAACACAAAGCGCCTCACAGTCCACACCACACAATGCACAAATCATCACCATTAAAATACAATTAAAAACACATATGTAATTAAAAAGCATTAAAATCACATCATGGTGCCAGACTAAAGCACATTATTGTATCTGAGTTATTTAGACGTTTGCCACCTCTGTACAATCATTCACATTCTGAGGTCTGTTTGGACCGGACTGTGGCCTCCGGGACCGGAGCTTCAGAACTGGGTCTGGGCCTTCGCCACCGGCACAGACAGAACCAGCAACGTCTGAGGAGGAATGAGCGTTAAAGAGAAATGCAGAAAGCAAAAGGGACCAACACAAAAGAAGAAAGAAGTCAAGCACAGCACACACACGGACGCAGGAGAAACCAGGGGAGGGACCAAAAAGAGAAAGAGAAACCAAACAGAGACAGCGTGAGTGAGGACACAGGACCTGGACTGTGCTTACCGCCAGCATCACTTTTCCCCTCGGCAGCGCTGAGTCCTCCACGGGAAAAGTACTTTTAAAGGAGGGCGTCACCGAATGTGGAGGGACGATCCTCGATGGTTGGCGGCGGCACAAATGAAAAGTACAGAAAAGCGAACGGCGCTAGAGTCCGGGACGAGGAGCCGACGGATCAGAGGGTTCCTCCAAACGGTGCATGAGTGATGGACATGATGCAGACTCCGCCCTCTGACACTTCCCTCAAACACCTGCAGCTGCTTCAGAACAGGCTCCACCTGAGGCTCTCTCATGAGGCTCCACATGAGGCTCTCTCATGAGGCTCCACATGAGGCTCTCACATGAGGCTCCACATGAGGCTCTCTCATGAGGCTCCACATGAGGCTCTCACCTGAGGTTCTCACATGAGGCTCTCTCATGAGGCTCTCTCATGAGGCTCTCACATGAGGCTCCACATGAGGCTCTCACATGAGGCTCTCTCATGAGGCTCTCTCATGAGGCTCTCTCATGAGGCTCCACATGAGGCTCTCACCTGAGGTTCTCTCATGAGGCTCTCTCATGAGGCTCCACATGAGGCTCCACATGAGGCTCTCACCTGAGGCTCTCTCATGAGTCTCTCTCATGAGTCTCTCTCATGAGGCTCTCACCTGAGTCTCTCACATGAGGCTCTCACATGAGGCTCTCACCTGAGGCTCTCTCATGAGGCTCTCACATGAGGCTCTCACATGAGGCTCTCACCTGAGGCTCTCTCATGAGGCTCTCACATGAGGCTCTCACATGAGGCTCTCACCTGAGGCTCTCTCATGAGGCTCTCACATGAGGCTCTCACATGAGGCTCTCTCATGAGGCTCTCACATGAGGCTCTCTCATGAGGCTCTCACATGAGGCTCTCACATGAGGCTCTCACCTGAGGCTCTCTCATGAGGCTCTCACATGAGGCTCTCACATGAGGCTCTCACATGAGGCTCTCACCTGAGGCTCTCTCATGAGGCTCTCACATGAGGCTCTCACATGAGGCTCTCTCATGAGGCTCTCTCATGAGGCTCTCTCATGAGGCTCTGAGTCGCTGCATGATCCATTGAGACTGTTCCAATTAGAAGGAAAGCTACACTCCTGATGTTAGGTCCAGTTTATGAAGTCATTTTCAAATGTGAAAGGTTTCAGACCGAGTCTGGACCCTGAAGACCGAGTCTGAACCCTGAGGACTGAGTCTGAACCCTGAGGACCGAGTCTGGACCCTGAGGACTGAGTTTGAACCCTGAGGACTGAGTCTGAACCCTGAGGACCGAGTCTGGACCCTGAGGACTGAGTCTGAACCCTGAGGACCGAGTCTGGACCCTGAGGGCCGAGTCTGAACCCTGAGGGCCGAGTCTGAACCCTGAGGGAGTCTCCACACATGAGGGTCCTCCTACATGGACCCTGGAGAGGCCTGTGGGTGAGAACAATCACAAAGCAAGAGCCCCACTGTCCTGAGGACCACAGGCTGATGAGCTTCTGTTCTTCAGCCGCTTCCATGCTGCCTCTGACCCTCCCACTGCTCACACAACACCTCCAACGACACCTCACCCCACAGCTCCTTCCCCCCCCCCCCCCCCCCTCTGACTGTGCAGGATGAAGTCTACAAACCATCCTCAGGCCCTCTACTATCGTCCCTGTCCTCAAGAAGACCCAGATCACTGGACCCCCTGCAGTTCACCTCCCCCCTCCTGGACCCCCTGCAGTTCACCTCCCCCCTCCTGGACCCCCTGCAGTTCACTTCCCCCCTCCTGGACCCCCTGCAGTTCACCTACAGAGCCAACAGATCTGTAGACGACGCCATTAACCTGGCCCTCCACATCCTACAGCACCTGGACTCCCCGGGGACCTACGCCAGAGTCCTGTTCGTGGACTTCAGCTCTGCCTTCAACACAATCCTGCCATCCCTGCTCCAGGACAAGCTCTCCCAGCTCAACGTGCCCGATTCCACCTGCAGGTGGATCACTGACTTCCTGACGGACAGGAAGCAGCGAGTGCGTCTGGGGAAGAATGTCTCGGACTCTCGGATTATAAATACAGGAGCCCCACAGGGCTGTGTTCTTTCTCCCCTGCTCTTCTCCCTGTACACCAACCACTGCACCTCCAGCCACGACTCCGTGAAGCTGATCAAGTTTGTGGACGACACCACCCTCATTGGACTGAGTCTGAACCGGAGGAAAGTAATATTTATTATATTCTCAGAGGATCTCCTTTCACATTTGAAATGTTTTTTTTTCTGGATTGTAGTCAAACAAATTAAGAAATTAATAAAAATGTAACAAAAACTCTTTGATCTCATCGGCTCAATGAAGCGCGTGTTTAATTATGACCATGTGGAACTATGACCATGTGGGACTTCTTCTCACTGAGCCATTTCCTGGTTGCGCCCGCACTGCCCTCAGGATGAAGTAACATAATAATAATAATAATAATAATAATAAAGATGGATTACTGCAGCTCTATGTGAGACGTGGCGTCAGTGAAATCAAAGTCAGCAAAGGTTTTGTGCAGAGTGAGCCGCACACATCAGTCAGCCCCGGGGCAGCTGCGGCTTCACCACAGAGACTGACTGAAGCTCAGGGACCAGAGCGAGCAGGGGGAGACAGAACCCTGCTCGCGCTGGTCCCTGATGTAGCTGTATGTGGTGGACCTTTAAGACCATAGACCGTTCTTGAGTCCCTTTTGGCATTGGCCCAGAGCGGCCCAGAGCGGCCCAGAGCGGCCCAGAACGGCCCGGAGCGGCCTGGAGCGGTGAACCGTTTGGAGGAAGCCAGGCTTGTAGTTTGCAGTTATGGAGGACCAGACCTGACTGAGCGAGAAAAGTCATGAGTGTGAAAAAGAAACTCAAGCAAAAAACATGAGGAACAAAAAAGAAAGAGAAAGAGAGGATGATACCAGCAAGACCCACCCACATGGTACCAGCAAGACCCACCCACGAGGGACCAGCAAGACCCATCCACAAGGGACCAGCAAGACCCACCCACAAACGACCAGCAAGACCCACCAGCAGTGGCGTTCCAAGGGAACCCCGGGGCCCCAGGCAACAGAGTCCTTGGGGGCCCGATACCAACCACATAACCAGATTTTGTAATCCTACAAAATCTAATCTTTCATTTGGCCCTCGGTGTTCATAAAGTCTATATAAACACTGAGGGCCAAATGAAAGATTAGGCTCTTAGCTTTAATCTGCTGAGAACGGCTTTTTACCTTTTACCGTTCTTGAGCAATCTGTCATAGAAAATAATATATATAGTTTAATCCAAACACAGGTCTAACTTGGGACATCGCGGCGTTAGCGTTAGCGTTAGCGTTAGCGCTGACCATGACTCGACCTCCATGACACACTGCACCTCAGAGACTACAGGCAGGGTTTAAATATTTATGAGGAATGTGGCAAGTTTTACATCAGACGAGAAGTTTTTTATCCACAGACTCACTGCAGGAGCTGTAGCAGCCTGTGCAAGTTGACCGCTTGTGTCAAATCAGTCGGCCTTCGGGGGCCCTCTACCGGTTTGGGGGCCCCTGCCGGTTTGGGGGCCCAGGCAGCTGCCTGCCTTGCCTAATGGCACGGGACACCTAGGGGGACCAGACAGGGTACCAGCAAGTCCCACCCACAAGAAACCAGACAGGGTACCAGCAAGTCCCACCCACAAGAAACCAGACAGGGTACCAGCATGACCCACCCACAAGGGACCAGACAGGGTACCAGCATGACCCACCCACAAGGGACCAGACAGGGTACCAGCATGACCCACCCACAAGAAACCAGACAGGGTACCAGCAAGTCCCACCCACAAGAAACCAGACAGGGTACCAGCATGACCCACCCACAAGGGACCAGACAGGGTACCAGCATGACCCACCCACAAGGGACCAGACAGGGTACCAGCATGACCCACCCACAAGGGACCAGACAGGGTACCTGGGTACCTGAGAGTGGGAAATGCTGCAGTACCACTGTTGGCCACATGTTTACAAACTGTTTCTTTAAAAACACAATAAATGGCTTCATTAAAAGACGATCACAGACATTGTATTAATGTCTGTGATCGTCAGACGTCTGTTAATATTTACAGTCTATGGTAAAGGTACTCACTGAGGACCCCCCACAGAGAGACACAGGGACCAGAGAGCACTAATAATAATAATAATAATAATAATAATAATAATACTAACTCCACAGCTGCAGCAGAAGAAGAATATCAACATTGTGCATAAATACCCCTGAGTCACATTTACATAATACAAAATTATAAATATTATGAACATTTGCAGTTACTCAAAAAGCAGCGGGAAGAAGAAACAAAACGTATAATCCAAACCAAACTGTTTTGAAAGTTAGGTACCGCAGCTTTAAGACACAGGTGACACCGTTAACTGCGGCTGTGACTGACCCCGGACTCTCTCTAGTCCCAGAGCAAATAACACATGGTCCTGTAAACAACCCCTTCATGGTACATTACAGATATATAATAGTATTGTTCCTAAGCAGGCGGCGGACCCATCACAACGACCATATATGGAGGTTCAGTGTCTGACTTCCTGGACTTCTTTGCAGTTAACACATTATTAACAACAAACTTTTGGCCAAACACACAATTGAGAAAACAAACAAAAGAGAAAACAGGAAAAGTGCGATGAGGAAAAAGAGTTGAAACAGCGACAGCAGCAGCAGCACGGTCCTGACATCTGTTCTTTTAATCTTTCTAATCAGATGAAATGCATTGTGGGTAGTCTTTGGTTTACTATTTACATGTGAAGAAGAAGGTCAGACTGTCTCCTGTCGGAGAAAGAACTGAACTACAGTGCCTTGCGAAAGTATTCAGCCCCCTTGAACCTTTCAACATTTCAGGCTTCAAACATAAAGATATAAAAACTAAATTTTTTGTCAAGAATCAACAACAAGTGGGACACAATCGTGAAGTGGAACGAAATTTATTGGATAATTTAAACTTTTTTTACAAATAGAAAACTGAAAAGTGGGGCGTGCAATAGTATTCGGCCCCTTTGCGCTAATACTTTGTAGCGCCACCTTTTACTGCAATTACAGCTGCAAGTCGCTTGGGGTATGTCTCTATTAGTTTTGCACATCGAGAGACTGGAATTCTTGCCCATTCTTCCTTGCAAAACAGCTGGAGCTCAGTGAGGTTGGATGGAGAGCGTTTGTGAACAGCAGTCTTCAGCTCTTTCCACAGATTCTCGATTGGATTCAGGTCTGGACTTTGACTTGGCCATTCTAACACCTGGATACGTCTATTTGTGAACCATTCCATTGTAGATTTGGCTTTATGTTTTGGATCATTGTCCTGTTGGAAGATAAATCTCCGTCCCAGTCTCAGGTCTTTTGCAGACTCCAACAGGTTTTCTTCCAGAATGGTCCTGTATTTGGCTCCATCCATCTTCCATCAATTTTAGCCATCTTCCCTGTCCCTGCTGAAGAAAAGCAGGCCCAAAGCATGATGCTGCCACCACCATGTTTGACAGTGGGGATGGTGTGTTCAGGGTGATGAGCTACCATGTTGTGTTGCTTTTACGCCAAAGCTGTGTTGCTTTTACGCCAAACATATCGTTTTGCATTGTGGCCAAAAAGTTTGATTTTGGTTTCATCTGACCAGAGCACCTTCTTCCACATGTTTGGTGTGTCTCCCAGGTGGCTTGTGGCAAACTTTAAACCAGACTTTTTATGGATATCTTTGAGAAATGGCTTTCTTCTTGCCACTCTTTCATAAAGGCCAGATTTGTGCAGTGCACGACTGATTGTTGTCCTATGGACAGACTCTCCCACCTCAGCTGTAGTTATCTGCAGTTCATCCAGAGTGATCATGGGCCTCTTGGCTGCATCTCTGATCTACTGAATACTTTCGCAAGGCACTGTATGTCTGTCCAAGTCCAAGATCACATGACCTAAAGATCTCTCTCTCTCCCTCTCTCTCTCAGCTCTCTCTCTCTCTCTCTCTCTCTCTCTCTCTCCCCCTCTCTTTCTCTCTCTCTCTCTTCGCCTGAATCTGTCTGGATCTTTTGGCTCGTCCTAAAGTTTGACACAGTCGTTTTAAAGCCGCCATCTTGTTTTTCCGATCGAACAGGAAGTGACCACATAAGGAGAAGAGGGCGGAGCTACACTGCAGGGCGGTGCTGCCGCTGATGTCATCTCAAAGGGACAAATCCAGTCACAGTTTGTGAGACTCAATAACATCATGCTCTCTCCACAGCGCCCCCTGTGGCTCATTATTATATATTTAGAACGTTGTGAATCTCATTACTGCTCTTAAATAGTGGTACTAGTTAATGCTGTTTCAATTTAATCCCGCCGTATGGCTCTAAACTCTGCCCCTTTGTACGACGCCATTGAAACACCCACAGACTGCACACAGATGGACAATGCTAACCTGCTAGCTCAGTGAAGTCCAAAAGGGAAGTGCTCATGGACAAGGTTTGGCTCCTCCCACTTCCATATAAAAGTCAACTCACTAACGTTTATGTGACATCACCATTTTGGGCTTAAATCTGTGGTTTACCGCTATTATGTGATATTGTCTAAAATCCAGATATAAGCCATATAAGGACTGACCAATCAGAGGTCTTCATTCTCAGGGAACACTGCAGCTTTCCTTAGCAACCGCCTTAGCAACACGTCTGACTCTGTTACCGAGCGAAGCTAATGGCGTCAGAACAACTGGCTCCAGCTTATGTGGTGATGTCACACTGTGGTGATGTCACACATTCTCTGGATTTGTCCCTTTGTCGTTGCGTCGGCTTGACTTTCCCGCAGGACGAGAGTCAAACCGCCGCGCTCTGATTGGCTGCCTGGGTCCCTTACCGGTCGCTGTGGTCCAATGGGCTCGGACTCTCGGCGCCGCGGCCGTCCCGAAGGCAGAGAGTGGCAGGGCGACTGGGCGGGGCTCCCGGTGCTCCTGCGGGACGCCTCCTCCTCCGTCAGCGTCAGCATCCGGCTGCTCTCCCGAGTGTGGGTCTTAGGCCGCACCACCAGCTCGCCCGAACCTGCTCACAGAGGGGCGGGGTCAGAGAGGGGCGGAGTCAAAGAGGGTAGAGGTCAGAGAGGGTCGGGGTCAGAGAGGGGAGAGGTTAGAGAGGGGAGGGGTTAGAGAGGGGAGGGGTCAGAGAGGGGCGGGGTCAGAGAGGGGAGGGGTCAGAGAGGGGAGAGGTTAGAGAGGGGAGGGGTTAGAGAGGGGAGGGGTCAGAGAGGGGAGGGGTCAGAGAGGGGAGGGGTCAGAGAGGGGCCGGGTCAGAGAACGGGCGGGGAAAAGAGGGGGGGGGGGGTCAGAGAGGGGCAGGGTCAGAGAGGGGGGTCAGAGAGGGGGGGGGAGGGGTCAGAGAGGGGAGGAGAGGGGTCAGAGAGGGGAGGGGAGGGGTCAGAGAGGGGAGGGACCAGAGAGGGGCAGGGTCAGAGAGGGGAGGGGTCAGAGAGGGGCAGGGTCAGGGAGGGGAGGGGTCAGAGAGGGGCAGGGTCAGAGAGGGGAGGGGTCACAGAGGGGAGTGGTCAAACACCGGAACATTCTCTTTTCTACAGCCTCAGTCCTGGGTCTACAGCCTCAGTCCTGGGTCTACAGCCTCAGTCCTGGGTCTACAGCCTCAGTCCTGGGTACCTGCGGCCTGCCGGAGCCTGCGCCTCTCCTCGGTCTCCTCCAGGGGGCGCAGTTCCTCGGGCTCGTCATCCGTGGTGCCGGAGGTGGTGGGCTGGAAGTCCCTGAGCTCCGTCTCCTTGTCGATGATGACCCACTCCTTGCTGTCGAAGTCCTCCTCCTCGGCCAGCGGGACGGAGCGGATGAAGGCGTTGCTGTGCGCCTCCTGGTCCACCGAGGCCACGGAGCCCTCCTGGCGCCCGCTGGTCTGACGGTCTCCACGGCAACCAGGGTCCAGAGACAGCATCTGAGCGGGCTGCGAGGAGTAGACGTGACGGGAGGGAGAGCCCAGCATGTCCATACGGGACCTGTGGAGAGAGGTCAGGTCTGAGGCAGGACTAAAGAAGGTCTAAAGCAGGTCTAAAGCAGGTCTAAAGCAGGTCTAAAGTAGGTCTAAAGCAGGTCTAAAGCAGGTCTAAAGCAGGTCTAAAGTAGGTCTAAAGCAGGTCTAAAGCAGGTCTAAAGCAGGACTAAAGCAGGACTAAAGCAGGTCTAAAGCAGGTCTAAAGCAGGACTAAAGCAGGTCTAAAGCAGGTCTAAAGCAGGACTAAAGCAGGACTAAAGCAGGTCTAAAGCAGGTCTAAAGTAGGTCTAAAGCAGGTCTAAAGCAGGTCTAAAGCAGGACTAAAGCAGGACTAAAGCAGGTCTAAAGTAGGTCTAAAGCAGGTCTAAAGCAGGACTAAAGCAGGACTAAAGCAGGTCTAAAGCAGGACTAAAGCAGGACTAAAGCAGGTCTAAAGCAGGCCCAGTCTCTGACCTCGGCCCGTATCCGTCAGCTCGTCCTTCTGCTGCAGAAAGCCGTTCGGACTCAGGGCTGTTCACTCTCCTGTAGCGTAGAGACCGGCACTGACCGCTCGGAGACTCGGCTCGGACCGCCCCCGGGTCCTCATCCTGTCCCACCTGAGGACCAGACCAGACACGGGTCAAACCCAGAACCAGACCGAGTCCAGTCCAAGCGTTCAGAAGCAGAGGCCCCTCCCCCTGGACCTTGTTGAGGCTGATGCGGAGCCGGTTGCGGTTGAAGTCCGTGTCCTCCCAGCCCTCGCCGCCGTCCGCCAGCTGCTGGTCGCCGGGGGGGTGGTCGCCGTGGAGACGCGTGGGGGCAGGCGGGGGGGCGTTCTCCTGGTCGCTCAGGTGCTCGTCCTGAAGAACCTCGTCTGTGTTCTCCCTCTGAAGGTCTCCAGGGACTGGGGTCACGACCGCTCTGTGGAGAGGTCAGAGGTCAGACCACAGGGATATATATATTATCTATGTATTATCTATTATTATGTCTGAATATAATGTTGTCTTTTTGTTTCCTGTTTAATAAATAATACAATGTTTAATAATAATAATATCAGTGTGCATGGTGTTGAGGCTCACACCTGTCTGCAGTGCGCCCTCAGTGGCCCCCCGCGGTACTGCAGGCTCATGCTCCCTGATGCTGCTGTGTGCTGTAGCCTGGGCATGTGTCAGAACCGTGTGATGAGTTTCTTACCCGACCATGGCGACCGTGGGCCGGGTGTTCTGCTGCGGCTGTGTGGCCGTGGTGGACATGGTGGGGTCACAGCCGCCCTTCTCCCAATCGAACGGCTCATTCTCCGTGATGATCCGCTCCTTCATACTGTTCTCAAACACCGACATCAGCAGCTGCAACGACAACATGTGTGAGAGGAGGAGGAGAGAGGAGAGAGGAGAGAGAGGAGGAGGAGAGAGTAGAGAGGAGAGAGGAGAGAGGAGGAGGAGAGAGGAGAGAGAGGAGAGAGGAGAGAGGAGAGAGGAGAGAGGAGAGGAGAGAGGAGGAGGAGAGAGGAGAGAGAGGAGGAGAGAGAGGAGAGGAGAGAGGAGAGAGAGAGAGGAGAGAGAGGAGGAGGAGAGAGTAGAGAGGAGAGAGGAGAGAGGAGGAGGAGAGAGGAGAGAGAGGAGAGAGGAGGAGGAGAGAGAGGAGAGAGAGGAGAGAGGAGGAGGAGAGAGGAGAGAGAGGAGAGAGGAGGAGGAGAGAGGAGAGAGGAGAGAGGAGAGAGGAGAGAGAGGAGAGAGAGGAGAGAGGGAGAGAGAGGAGAGAGAGGAGAGAGGAGGAGGAGAGGAGGAGAGAGAGAGAGGAGGAGAGAGAGGAGGAGAGGAGAGGAGGAGGAGAGAGGAGGAGAGAGGAGAGAGAGGAGGGAGGAGGAGGAGGAGAGGAGGAGAGAGGAGGAGAGAGGAGGAGGAGAGAGAGGAGGAGAGAGGAGGAGGAGAGAGGAGGAGAGAGGAGGAGGAGAGAGGAGGAGAGAGGAGGAGAGAGAGGAGGAGAGAGGAGGAGAGAGGAGGAGGAGAGAGTGGAGAGGAGAGGAGGAGGAGAGAGCAGAGCAGAGCAGAGCAGAGCAGAGCAGAGCAGAGCAGACCTGGTAGTCTGGTTTGGTGAAGTAGTCCAGAGCCTGAACGTGGTCCAGGAACACGTTGAACTCTGAGGGCATGTGTTTGAGCAGCATGCGGTGGTCGTAGCGCTCCTTTATCTGCCCCACTTGCTCCTGGAACAAAAGAGTGAGTCAGAGGTCGGAGAAGCGGCGAGGGCTATACACTCTCGCCGCTTCTCCGATACACTTTAATACACTTTAATAATAACCATGTTTCCAACAAGGACTGTGAAACCTAGATACACATGTAATGAGCTATTGTTTTTGTTCTGAAAAGGAGAAAGTAGCTCTGTGTCCCAGGCAACTCCTGTGAGATCGCCATCATGTGGTTGGGAGTGGGATCACAACGTTATCTTCAAAACTATGCAGATTACAGCCGAGTGTACGAGCGACTGTGGCTACGTAGGACCAGCGCAACAGGCCGTGAGAGTGCCTGCAGTGTCCTGTGTGTACCGTAGGGGGCGCTGGTACCTTGTCTTTGATCTTTCTCCATGGTAACTGTCCCACAGCGAACTCCACCAGCATGTAGAACAGGGACCACAGGTCGTCGTGACGGCCCATCTCCTGCGACACACAGAAGAACAGTGACAATTGCAGACTGTAAATATCTGTTACAATGTATTCTAGTATTTCCCACATCACAACAGCATCATCTCAGAGACTGAACAGAACCATTGAAATCACCAACACGGGTCAGAGACTGAACAGAACCATTGAAATCACCAACACGGGTCAGAGAATCAACAGTTAAAATACATAAAGAATATAGAACACATGTTGATAAATGTCACACATTCTGTAGAATGTTAAAGTGTTCTGGATCACCACAGTCCTTTTTGTTAGACACTCACTGTCCAACAGACCCTCCTGCATCGGCGAGGACAAAAGAAACCTCAGGGAGACCCACATATTGTAAGTTCATTTTGTTGTTATTGTTATTTTACTGTATTTTGCATTAATCCACTGTCCTCTGGATTAATTCGGCCACAAATACAATACAGTACCCTTGCTGCTGGTCTGCCACGCCCTGATGTGTCTCTGTCTGTGTGTACCTGTGCTCCTCTCCCCTTGTTGCTGGTCTGCCACGCCCTGATGTGTCTCTGTGTGTGTGTACCTGTGCTCCTCTCCCCTTGCTGCTGGTCTGCCACGCCCTGATGTGTCTCTGTCTGTGTGTACCTGTGCTCCTCTCCCCTTGTTGCTGGTCTGCCACGCCCTGATGTGTCTCTGTCTGTGTGTACCTGTGCTCCTCTCCCCTTGCTGCTGGTCTGCCACGCCCTGATGTGTCTCTGTCTGTGTGTACCTGTGCTCCTCTCCCCTTGCTGCTGGTCTGCCACGCCCTGATGTGTCTCTGTGTGTGTGTACCTGTGCTCCTCTCCCCTTGCTGCTGGTCTGCCACGCCCTGATGTGTCTCTGTCTGTGTGTACCTGTGCTCCTCTCCCCTTGTTGCTGGTCTGCCACGCCCTGATGTGTCTCTGTCTGTGTGTACCTGTGCTCCTCTCCCCTTGCTGCTGGTCTGCCACGCCCTGATGTGTCTCTGTGTGTGTGTACCTGTGCTCCTCTCCCCTTGCTGCTGGTCTGCCACGCCCTGATGTGTCTCTGTCTGTGTGTACCTGTGCTCCTCTCCCCTTGTTGCTGGTCTGCCACGCCCTGATGTGTCTCTGTGTGTGTGTACCTGTGCTCCTCTCCCCTTGCTGCTGGTCTGCCACGCCCTGATGTGTCTCTGTCTGTGTGTACCTGTGCTCCTCTCCCCTTGCTGCTGGTCTGCCACGCCCTGATGTGTCTCTGTGTGTGTGTACCTGTGCTCCTCTGCCACCCTTGTTGCTGGTGTGTGCCACGCCCTGATGTGTCTCTGTGTGTGTGTACCTGTGCTCCTCTCCCCTTGTTGCTGGTCTGCCACGCCCTGATGTGTCTCTGTGTGTGTGTACCTGTGCTCCTCTCCCCTTGCTGCTGGTCTGCCACGCCCTGATGTGTCTCTGTCTGTGTGTACCTGTGCTCCTCTCCCCTTGCTGCTGGTCTGCCACGCCCTGATGTGTCTCTGTCTGTGTGTACCTGTGCTCCTCTCCCCTTGCTGCTGGTCTGCCACGCCCTGATGTGTCTCTGTCTGTGTGTACCTGTGCTCCTCTCCCCTTGTTGCTGGTCTGCCACGCCCTGATGTGTCTCTGTGTGTGTGTACCTGTGCTCCTCTCCCCTTGTTGCTGGTCTGCCACGCCCTGATGTGTCTCTGTCTGTGTGTACCTGTGCTCCTCTCCCCTTGTTGCTGGTCTGCCACGCCCTGATGTGTCTCTGTCTGTGTGTACCTGTGCTCCTCTCCCCTTGTTGCTGGTCTGCCACGCCCTGATGTGTCTCTGTGTGTGTGTACCTGTGCTCCTCTCCCCTTGCTGCTGGTCTGCCACGCCCTGATGTGTCTCTGTCTGTGTGTACCTGTGCTCCTCTCCCCTTGTTGCTGGTCTGCCACGCCCTGATGTGTCTCTGTGTGTGTGTACCTGTGCTCCTCTCCCCTTGCTGCTGGTCTGCCACGCCCTGATGTGTCTCTGTCTGTGTGTACCTGTGCTCCTCTCCCCTTGTTGCTGGTCTGCCACGCCCTGATGTGTCTCTGTCTGTGTGTACCTGTGCTCCTCTCCCCTTGCTGCTGGTCTGCCACGCCCTGATGTGTCTCTGTCTGTGTGTACCTGTGCTCCTCTCCCCTTGCTGCTGGTCTGCCACGCCCTGATGTGTCTCTGTCTGTGTGTACCTGTGCTCCTCTCCCCTTGTTGCTGGTCTGCCACGCCCTGATGTGTCTCTGTCTGTGTGTACCTGTGCTCCTCTCCCCTTGCTGCTGGTCTGCCACGCCCTGATGTGTCTCTGTCTGTGTGTACCTGTGCTCCTCTCCCCTTGCTGCTGGTCTGCCACGCCCTGATGTGTCTCTGTCTGTGTACTGTCTCTCCAAAGTCATCTTTCCTGCAGGCCTTCTTCCAGTTGATCAACAGGTGTATTTTTCCCATGTTGCTTTGCTCCACTGTCGACCTCTCCTCACTAACGGAGCCCGTCAGGAAGACACCATCTTTGCCAACAATGACATTTGCTAAACACTCCTCTTGCTCCGACTTCTATTTCTTGATAGAACCAGAAAAGATTATTTTACTATCGCATTCTCCGACAAACTCCAACCTACAAATTCAGCACAAACTCATGAGGTCACCGACACCGACCTACAACACCCGCCTCCCCCGCTCTCTGATTGGTCGGAGGGGATTCAACCAAGACCCAGACGGTACATGCAGGAAATGAGAATTGACTGGAGTTTACAGATGGCTAAGGCCACTGTGGGTGCTTCACATTTTTATTGACCTAGCCTAGCCCTGGGCCAGCTCCATTTCAACCCCTCTTGGTCCTGGTTCGATCCAGGCCAAGCTGGTACTAAAGTGTTCTAACCATAGACTGTATATATTAACGGACAGAGTCAGTATCTGCGCCGTTCTAACTAATGGGCCAAAAGATGTGCTCTACTGGAGCAATCCAAAATGGCTGCGAGTGGTCCCGCCCACAAGAAAATGGTGAAAAAACGCATCTGCGCCATGGGATGTATTACATACATACATACGGTATGTATGTATGTACCGTATGTATTACATACAGTGTTGGGCACGTTACTTTGAAAAAGTAATTAGTTATAGTTACTAGTTACTTCTCCCAAAAAGTAACTGAGTTACTAACGGAGTTACTCCACTATAAAAGTAACTAGTTACCAGTAAAAGTAACTATTGCGTTACTTTTTCGTTTTGTTCTGGAACATAATGTGCACCCGACGTGCGCATTTTTACCTTTAACAGTGCCAATATTTCCATCTAGAAAAGGCTGTTTTGCTGCTGAAGTGCTGTTCACTCTTCATCTCTCTCTGTGCTGTAAAGCCCGCCACTGTGAATGTGGAAACACCGGTGAAGCACTGACTTCAGTCCAATCAGATGAACATATAGCGTTACATCATATAAATCAAGTGGACAATTTGTTTGGCTACAGCAAAATATGTTTTATGCCCGCATTGTTTGTTCAAACAAAACGCAAAACTATGAGTTATGGGTCTTACCTTATAAATGACCTGCACAGTCCACTTCGGTTCAGACCAGTTCCATGTTTAAGTCCAGATAATAGTTTGAGCGTAGATATGTAATCCTCCATTTGGAAATAAGTCCAATGAGTTTTAAAAAGTAAAACAAAACGCGTGTGTCCTCCATAAACTCCTCTGTTTTGCGGCAGCCGAGTGCATCCAATTTCTAAAATCAACCGTCTTACACTTCACCTCTCTTTCTTATCATTCCTATAGTAATTGAAAAATTACCCTATGTGCATTTTAGATTATGTAAAAATGTGTTATATGTATGTTAGCCAAACCTGTTGCTGTCCTTAGCAGATAAACCAGGAAGAGCAAGGAGCTTATCGATGGAATTGTATGCAGCCGACTTCTGCGCTCACATGCGCTCCTCTGAGGCTGACCTCACGATGATACAAGCCGTGGTTGAGCGTGATTAAGACCCATATTTGTTTCAAAAACACAATTTATGACCATCCTCTCAACTGTAGACATGTGGACTGTAAAGGAAATATGTTTTACATCAGCCAATAATTGCTCAGAGGTTTTCTCATCCTCCCTTCTCTCATGACAACACGTTCATTGTGCGTCTTGAGTAACGCGCAGTAACGGGATGTCGGTAACTATAACGGTGTTATAGTTACTGTCAAAGTAATTAGTTAGATTACTCGTTACTGAAAAAAGTAACGGCGTTAGTAATGCCGTTACTAGTAACGCCGTTATTCCCATCACTGATTACATACATACAGTACATACATACATACGGTTACCATGGCGGCGCATGAACATGCTGCGGCTTCTCTCTCTCTTGACAAGGTGACGTTTCTACCCTTTTCTACCCTTTTCTGCAAACTGCATTTGCAGTTTTTGTGATCCGCTTTGTTTTGCAAGATGTTGTTGTACATCTTTGCCATGTTTTTGTGGAGTTCAGTGGATTTTTTACTGCCAAAGCTCTAGCAATGAACAGAGGATGTGTTTTTAAAAGTAAACACACAGTTAGCATCTGAGCTAAAGGCTTTTTGAGCAGTATTTAAGACCTACATATCCAGAGATATCATCTTCTGAAGCGCTGACAGGTCACCGAGGGCCCCACCGAGGGCCCCACGCATCTGCAGCACAGTGGAGGCGTCACAAGAGGCGCTACAGGAGTCCCGGCCTCCGTTGTGGGCAACTTGTATAGAGGGACTGTAGAGAGCATCCTGACCAGCTCCATCACTGGGTGGAACGGCTTTAGACTTGCTGGGTGCCTCCTGCCGAAGGAGCCTCCAGCGCATCGTGAGAGCAGCAGAGAAGATCTGTGGAGCCCCTCTCCACCTTTAAGGACATGTACTCCACCCGTCTCACCCGCAAAGCCGTCAGAATCACCAGGGACCCTACCATCACACAGGCTCTTCAGGGGCCTTCAGGGAGGAGACTGCAGAATGTACGGAACAGTTCCAGTCGACTTAAAAACAGGTTCTAACTGACAGTGATTGGCCAGAACCTAGCCTTGCCTAGTCTAGCTTAGCCTAGCCTGTGCCTGCATCAAACAAAGAGTGAGTTTGGTGAAACATAGAAGAATCGTTTACCTTGTTTTTGTGAGCGTTGACTGAAGCGTAGCGCACCGTGCCTCTGAAGCCCGCCACCGTCCGCGGCTGAAACGGTCAAATCAACAAAACAGTTAAAGTGATGAAGCGATCTTAGAAAGTTAAATCTATACAAGGCTTTTGTTCTGAACAACGTGAAATAAGGAACGTAAATAAACAAATGAGGAGGACAGCGGGACAGCCTCGAGTCGCAGTGCATCGTGGGTAGTGTAGTTTGGAGGATGTTGTGTGGTGGTTGGATGACCTTTACATGTATCCGTGTTTTATCCCCAACAACCGACCAATCAGGAGCCTTCTGTAGCCTGAGAGGGAACAGTGTGGGTCCCATAGACAGTACTCAGATGGACAATGCTAACCTGCTAGCTAACTGAAGCCCAATGGGGAAGTGCTCATAGATGAAGTTTGGAGATAGCTCTCTTTGACTCCATGATCCTGGTGTTTATATCTTTGTCGTGTAAGGATTGACCTGGATCTGAAACAATTCATCCAATAACTCAAATCCTCTCTCCATCCAGCTGCAGCATGTTCATTGCTATCCACCAGCTGTCTGTCTCATGGCGTGTGTGTGTGTGTGTGCGTGTGTGCGTGTGTGTGTTGCCGAGGCCGCGGCGAGCTCTGCGTCACCGTGTAACAGAAAAACCACTCACATCCCGGTCGCCACGGAGACGATGGAGGCATGCACGTCAAAATCATAACTCCAAAGCAACTGTAAGAAAACAAAAACAACAACAAAACACACAAACTGAACCAAAAAGGCAAAATGATAAAAACATGAAACACAAGAGAGAGACCAGAGAGAGACCAGAGAGAGACCAGAGTGAGACCAGAGAGAGACCAGAGAGAGACCAGAGTGAGACCAGAGAGAGAGACCAGAGAGAGACCAGAGAGAGACCAGAGAGAGACCAGAGAGAGACCAGAGTGAGACCAGAGTGAGACCAGAGAGAGACCAGAGTGAGACCAGAGTGAGACCAGAGAGAGACCAGAGAGAGACCAGAGAGAGACCAGAGAGAGACCAGAGAGAGACCAGAGAGAGACCAGAGAGAGAGACCAGAGAGAGACCAGAGAGAGAGACCAGAGAGACACCAGGGAGAGACCAGAGAGAGAGACCAGAGAGACACCAGGGAGAGACCAGAGAGAGACCAGGGAGAGACCAGAGAGAGACCAGAGAGAGAGACCAGAGTGAGACCAGAGAGAGACCAGAGTGAGACCAGAGAGAGACCAGAGTGAGACCAGAGAGAGACCAGAGAGAGACCAGAGAGAGACCAGAGAGAGACCAGAGAGACACCAGGGAGAGACCAGAGAGAGACCAGGGAGAGACCAGAGAGAGACCAGAGAGAGACCAGAGAGAGACCAGAGAGAGACCAGGGAGAGACCAGAGAGAGACCAGAGAGAGACCAGAGAGAGACCAGAGAGAGACCAGAGACCAGAGTGAGACCAGAGAGAGAGACCAGAGAGAGACCAGAGAGACCAGAGAGAGACCAGGGTGAGACCAGAGAGAGAGACCAGAGAGAGACCAGAGAGAGACCAGAGAGAGACCAGAGAGAGAGACCAGAGAGACACCAGGGAGAGACCAGAGAGAGACCAGGGAGAGACCAGAGAGAGACCAGGGAGAGACCAGAGAGAGACCAGAGAGAGACCAGGGAGAGACCGGGGAGAGACCAGGGAGAGACCGGGGAGAGACCGGAGAGAGACCGGGGAGAGACCAGGGAGACAATGTGATAGTCTGGGTTCTCTAAAACGTGCTGATGTCACATGTCTGGGTCTGAGTGAGGTCTGGTTTCAGACCGGTTTGTACTACGGCTCCAGAGGCTCAGAGGTCACATGACACCGAAGGATCCTGTTCTGAAGGAAGTGAAGGGTCCCACAGGACCACAGTCCTCAAATATTCATGACACTAAAGGAAACGGACCAAGACTAAAGCAGGACTAAAGCAGGTCTAAAGCAGGTCTAAAGCAGGACTAAAGCAGGACTAAAGCAGGACTAAAGCAGGACTAAAGCAGGTCTAAAGCAGGACTAAAGCAGGACTAAAGCAGGACTAAAGCAGGACTAAAGCAGGTCTAAAGCAGGTCTAAAGCAAGTCTAAAGCAGGACTAAAGCAGGACTAAAGCAGGTCTAAAGCAAGTCTAAAGCAGGACTAAAGCAGGTCTGGATCAGGTCTAGGGCAGGAGTAAAGCAGGTCTAAAGCAGATCTAAACCAGGTCTAAACCAGGACTATAAATAGGTCTGACTCATGTTGAATGATTCAAAGTGACCTTCAAAATAAACGCCTTTTTTATTCACACTTTTCTCCAGGTCTGAACCAGGTCTGAACCAAGTCTGAACCAGGTCTGAACCAGGTCTGAACCAGGTCTGAACCAGGTCTGAACCAGGTCTGAACCAGGTCTGAACCATGTCTGAACCAGGTCTGAACCAGGTCTGAACCAGGTCTGAACCAGGTCTGAACCATGTCTGAACCAGGTCTGAACCATGTCTGAACCAGGTCTGAACCAGGTCTGAACCAGGTCTGAACCAGATCTGAACCATGTCTGAACCAGGTCTGAACCAGATCTGAACCATGTCTGAACCAGACTGAACCAGGTCTGAGAGGCTGGGACTGAGAGACCGGGACTGAGAGACCTGGACTGAGAGGCCTGGACTGAGAGGCCGGGACTGAGAGACCGGGACTGAGAGGCCGGGACTGAGAGACCTGGACTGAGAGACCGGGACTGAGAGACCGGGACTGAGAGGCAGGGACTGAGAGACCGGGACTGAGAGACCGGGACTGAGAGACCGGGACTGAGAGACCGGGACTGAGAGACCGGGACTGAGAGACCGGGACTGAGAGACCGGGACTGAGAGACCGGGACTGAGAGACCGGGACTGAGAGACCGGGACTGAGAGACCGGGACTGAGAGACCGGGACTGAGAGACCGGGACTGAGAGACCGGGACTGAGAGACCGGGACTGAGAGGCCGGGACTGAGAGACCGGGACTGAGAGGCCTGGACTGAGAGACCGGGACTGAGAGACCGGGACTGAGAGACCGGGACTGAGAGACCGGGACTGAGAGGCCTGGACTGAGAGACCGGGACTGAGAGACCTGGACTGAGAGGACTAAAATGGGTGGAAAATAACATCTATGAGAATAAATAATTAAAGTCAAAGAAAATGTGCAATAAAACCAAATCCAGGTCCAAACCAGGTCTAAACCAGATCTAAACCGGGTCTAAACCAGGTCTAAACCGGGTCTAAACCAGGTCTAAACCAGGTCCTGGACTCACCGGCCGGACCTCCCCGGTGGTGTTGGTGTACTGTCGGGCCAGACCGAAGTCCAACATGTAGCACTTCCTGTACGTGGACGGCAGACGACCCATGGCAAAGTTAGACTGCAACACAACGACACACACAGTGTGTGTTAGCAACACAACGACACACACAGTGTGTGTTAGCAACACAACGACACACACAGTGTGTGTTAGCAACACAACGACACACACAGTGTGTGTTAGCAACACAACGACACACACAGTGTGTGTTACTACAGTGTGTGTGTTACTACAGTGTGTTACTACTGTGTGTTACTACAGTGTGTGTTACTACAGTGTGTTACTACACTGTGTGTGTTACTACAGTGTGTGTTACTACACTGTGTGTGTTACTACAGTGTGTGTTACTACAGTGTGTGTTACTACAGTGTGTTACTACTGTGTGTGTTACTACAGTGTGTTACTACACTGTGTGTGTTACTACAGTGTGTGTTACTACAGTGTGTGTTACTACAGTGTGTGATACTACAGTGTGTGATACTACAGTGTGTGTTACTACACTGTGTGTGTTACTACTGTGTGTGTTACTACAGTGTGTTACTACACTGTGTGTGTTACTACAGTGTGTGTTACTACACTGTGTGTGTTACTACAGTGTGTGATACTACAGTGTGTTACTACACTGTGTGTGTTACTGTGTGTGTTACTGATTGTGTTACCGGCTTGATGTCACGGTGTAGAAAGCCCACAGAGTGTGTGTTACTGATTGTGTTACCGGCTTGATGTCACGGTGTAGGAAGCCCACAGAGTGTGTGTTACTGATTGTGTTACCGGCTTGATGTCGCGGTGTAGGAAGCCCACAGAGTGTGTGTTACTACAGTGTGTGTTACTGATTGTGTTACCGGCTTGATGTCGCGGTGTAGAAAGCCCACAGAGTGTGTGTTACTACAGTGTGTGTTACTGATTGTGTTACCGGCTTGATGTCGCGGTGTAGGAAGCCCACAGAGTGTGTGTTACTACAGTGTGTGTTACTGATTGTGTTACCGGCTTGATGTCGCGGTGTAGGAAGCCCACAGAGTGTGTGTTACTACAGTGTGTGTTACTGATTGTGTTACCGGCTTGATGTCGCGGTGTAGGAAGCCCACAGAGTGTGTGTTACTACAGTGTGTGTTACTGATTGTGTTACCGGCTTGATGTCGCGGTGTAGGAAGCCCACAGAGTGTGTGTTACTACAGTGTGTGTTACTGATTGTGTTACCGGCTTGATGTCGCGGTGTAGGAAGCCCACAGAGTGTGTGTTACTGTGTGTGTTACTGATTGTGTTACCGGCTTGATGTCACGGTGTAGGAAGCCCACAGAGTGTGTGTTACTACAGTGTGTGTTACTGATTGTGTTACCGGCTTTATGTCGCGGTGTAGGAAGCCCACAGAGTGTGTGTTACTACAGTGTGTGTTACTGATTGTGTTACCGGCTTGATGTCACGGTGTAGGAAGCCCACAGAGTGTGTGTTACTACAGTGTGTGTTACTGATTGTGTTACCGGCTTGATGTCGCGGTGTAGGAAGCCCACAGAGTGTGTGTTACAGATTGTGTTACCGGCTTTATGTCGCGGTGTAGGAAGCCCACAGAGTGTGTGTTACTACAGTGTGTGTTACTGATTGTGTTACCGGCTTTATGTCGCGGTGTAGGAAGCCCACAGAGTGTGTGTTACTACAGTGTGTGTTACTGATTGTGTTACCGGCTTGATGTCACGGTGTAGGAAGCCCACAGAGTGTGTGTTACTACAGTGTGTGTTACTGATTGTGTTACCGGCTTGATATCGCGGTGTAGGAAGCCCACAGAGTGTGTGTTACTGATTGTGTTACCGGCTTGATGTCACGGTGTAGGAAGCCCACAGAGTGTATGGCTTCGATAGATTCCAGGATCTGTTTTCCGAGCCTGAGTGTGGTGCTCATGGTGAAGGTGCCTCTGGGCTGAGAGCGCCGCAGGTCGGCAAGGTTACGACCCTGAAACACACACAGTTACACAACCACACACATAGATACAGACACACACATACACAAACACACACAGTTACACAACCACACACACACATACACAAACACACACAGTTACACAACCACACACAGTTACACAACCACACACACACAAACACACAGATACAGACACACACACACACACACACATACACAAACACACAGATAAAGACACACACGCACACACACACACAAACACACAGATAAAGACACACACGCACACACATACACAAACACACAGATACAGACACACATGCACACACACACACACACACACACACACACACACACACACTGACCTGCAGCTGCATCACCACGTAGTTGAACTTGTCGTTTCGTCCACAGCCGATAAACTTGCACACATGGTTCTTACCTGGCAACACAAGGACAAACCAGTTCTAACCAGTCGTGTATTTAAAGTCTGGTCCTTCCTGTCGCTGAACCCTTGTGGCCAAACAGAAGAACTGCAGCCTCTGAGCGTATCACAGAATATACACCAGGACCACCAGGACCAGGGTCTAGGACCGCCGCCAGGACCAGGGTCTAGGACCGCCAGGACCAGGGTCTAGGACCGCCGCCAGGACCAGGGTCTAGGACCGCCAGGACCAGGGTCTAGGACCGCCAGGACCAGGGTCTAGGACCGCCAGGACCGGGGTCTAGGACCGCCAGGACCGGGGTATAGGACCGCCAGGACCGGGGTCTGGGGCCGCCAGGACCGGGGTCTGGGGCCGCCAGGACCAGGGTGTGGGGTTGTGAGGACCAGGGTCTGGCGGTCCCATATGTATATATATATATATTATGTATATTCATAAATACACAGTGTATATAACAGACTTCTGCTGTGAGGAGTGTTTGATGAGGCGTAACAATGCGGTGCCTCATCCTCTGTGACTCACGAACCGACCAATCAGGCGGCTGGGATGGTGTCATGTGACCCAGCCCTGGTTCTTATGTAACGTCACGGATCACTTCACTTCTGAGACCATCACAGCAGACCAGAGAGAGACCAGAGAGAGACCAGAGAGAGACCAGAGAGAGACCAGAGAGAGACCAGAGAGAGACCAGAGAGAGACCAGAGAGAGACCAGAGAGAGAGACCAGAGAGAGACTAGAGAGAGACCAGAGAGAGACCAGAAAGAGAGACCAGAGAGAGACTAGAGAGAGACCAGAGAGAGACCAGAGAGAGACCAGAGAGAGACCAGAGAGAGACCAGAGAGAGAGCAGAGAGAGACCAGAGAGAGACCAGAGAGAGAGACCAGAGAGAGACTAGAGAGAGACCAGAGAGAGACCAGAGAGAGACCAGAGAGAGACCAGAGAGAGAGACCAGAGAGAGAGACCAGAGAGAGAGACCAGAGAGAGACCAGAGAGAGACCAGAGAGAGACCAGAGAGACCAGAGAGAGACCAGAGAGAGAGACCAGAGAGAGACCAGAGAGAGACCAAAAGACCTGAGAGAGACCAGAGAGAGACCAGAGAGAGACCAGAGAGAGACCAGAGAGACCAGAGAGAGACCAGAGAGAGACCAGAGAGACCAGAGAGAGACCAGAAAGAGACCAGAGAGAGACCAGAGAGAGACCAGAGAGAGAGAGCAGAGCAGAGAGAGAGTAGGGTGTGTGCTCTCACCCTGCAGCTTCTTGAGCACAGCCACCTCCATCTTCAGCACCTGTTTGGGCTGCTGCGCTGACTCCACCTTTAGGGCCACGTTCTCTCGGGTCAGAAGGTCCAGGGCCTCATAGATCTCCCCAAACCCCCCCCCACCAATCTTCTTCAGCTGCAGACACACACAGAGACACACAGACACACACACAGAGACACACAGACACACACACAGAGACACACAGACACACACACACACACACACAGAGACACACAGACACACACACACAGAGACACACAGACACATACACACACACACGTACACACAGACACACACAGACAGAGACACACACACAGATACAGACACACACACAGAGACACACACACAAACACACACACACACACACACACACACACACACACACACACACACACACACACACACATACACACAGACAAACAAACACACACACACAGAGACACACAGACACACACACACAGAGACACACAGACACACACACACACACACGTACACACAGACACACACAGACAGAGACACACACACAGATACAGACACACACACAGAGACATACACACAGACAAACAAACACACACACACAGAGGCTTAGGGATCACGGACTAGAGCAAAGAGAGACCAGAGAGAGACCAGAGAGAGACCAGAGAGAGAGACCAGAGAGAGAGACCAGAGAGAGACCAGAGAGAGAGACCAGAGAGAGACCAGAGAGAGACCAGAGAGAGACCAGAGAGAGACCAGAGAGAGACCACAAAGAGACCAGAGAGAGACCACAAAGAGACCAGGGAGAGACCGAGAGAGACCAGAGAGAGACCAGAGAGAGACCAGAGAGAGACCAGAGAGAGAGACCAGAGAGAGAGACCAGAGAGAGACCAGAGAGAGAGACCAGAGAGAGACCAGAGAGAGAGACCAGAGAGAGAGACCAGAGAGAGACCAGAGAGAGACCAGAGAGAGACCAGAGAGAGACCAGAGAGAGACCAGAGAGAGAGACCAGAGAGAGACCAGAGAGAGACCAGAGAGAGACCAGAGAGACCAGAGAGAGACCAGAGAGAGACCAGAGAGAGACCAGAGAGAGACCAGAGAGAGACCAGAGAGAGACCAGAGAGAGACCACAAAGAGACCAGAGAGAGACCACAAAGAGACCAGGGAGAGACCAGAGAGAGACCAGAGAGAGACCAGAGAGAGAGACCAGAGAGAGACCAGAGAGAGAGACCAGAGAGAGACCAGAGAGAGACCAGAGAGAGACTAGAGAGAGACCAGAGAGAGACCAGAGAGAGACCAGAGAGAGACCAGAAAGAGACTAGAGCAGTCCAAAGCAGGACTAAAGCAGGTCTAAAGCAGAGACTAAAGCAGACTAAAGAGACTAAAGCAGTCCTAAAGCAGGACTAAAGCAGGTCTAAAGCAGGACTAAAGCAGGACTAAAGCAGGACTAAAGCAGGTCTAAAGCAGGACTAAAGCAGGTCTAAAGCAGGACTAAAGCAGGACTAAAGCAGGACTAAAGCAGGTCTAAAGCAGGACTAAAGCAGGTCTAAAGCAGGACTAAAACAGGACTAAAGCAGGACTAAAGCAGGTCTAAAGCAGGTCTAAAGCAGGACTAAAGCAGGTCTAAAGCAGGACTAAAGCAAGACTAAAGCAGGACTAAAGCAGGTCTAAAGCAGGTCTAAAGCAGGACTAAAGCAGGACTAAAGCAGGTCTAAAGCAGGACTAAAGCAGGTCTAAAGCAGGTCTAAAGCAGGTCTAAAGCAGGACTAAAGCAGGTCTAAAGCAGGACTCAAGCAGGACTAAAGCAGGACTAAAGCAAGTCCTAAGCAGGTATTAAGCAGGACTAAAGCAGGACTAAAGCAGGACTAAAACAGGTCTAAAGCAGGACTCAAGCAGGACTAAAGCAGGTCCTAAGCAGGTATTAAGCAGGACTAAACCAGGACTAAACCAGGACTAACAGGGCATGAAAGCGGCGTTGGATGGCCCATAATTCCCGTGACATTGGTGGAGTGTTATCAGAGTCACATGAGGCTGAGGTCAGCAGTGGTCAGGAGGCAACTGTAAATGTTCAAAGAGTCAGCCGTCAGCTACCCACGGCTCCCCCACGGCTCCCCCACGGCTCCCCCACGGCTCCCCCACAGCTCCACCACGGCTCCCCCACAGCTCCCCACAGCTCCCCCACAGCTCCCCCACGGCTCCGCCACGGCTCCCCCACAGCTCCAACACGGCTCCCCCACAGCTCCCCCACAGCTCCCCCACAGCTCCCCCACAGCTCCCCCACAGCTCCCCCACGGCTCCACCACGGCTCCCCCACAGCTCCCCCACGGCTCCACCACGGCTCCCCCACAGCTCCCCCACAGCCTCCCCACGGCTCCCCCACAGCTCCCCCACAGCCTCCCCACGGCTCCACCACGGCTCCCCCACAGCTCCCCCACAGCTCCCCCACAGCTCCCCCACGGCTCCCCCACGGCTCACCCACGGCTCACTCATCAGAGACAAATCTGCGTAACGAGCCGTGGAGCTGTGTCTGCGTGAATTACGCTCTCACTGTCACACACCGCTCTGTCTTTCATAAAGTTCTATAAAATTATGTGTTTGAAAATGTCTCTCTCTGGTCTCTCTCTCTGGTCTCTCTCTGGTCTCTCTCTGGTCTCTCTCTCTGGTCTCTCTCTCTGGTGTCTCTCTCTGGTCACTCTCTGGTCTCTCTCTGGTCTCTCTCCGGTCTCTCTCTCTGGTCTCTCTCTCTGGTCTCTCTCTGGTCACTCTCTGGTCTCTCTCTGGTCTCTCTCTGGTCTCTCTCTCTGGTCTCTCTCTGGTCACTCTCTGGTCTCTCTCTGGTCTCTCTCTCTGGTCTCTCTCTAGTCTCTCTCTGGTCTCTCTCCGGTCTCTCTCTCTGGTCTCTCTCTCTGGTCTCTCTACGGTCTCTCTCCGGTCTCTCTCTCTGGTCTCTCTCTCTGGTCTCTCTCCGGTCTCTCTCATGTCTCTCTCTGGTCTCTCTCTCTGGTCTCTCTCCGGTCTCTCTCTGGTCTCTCTCTCTGGTCTCTCTCTGGCCTCTCTGGCCTCTCTCTCGTCTCTCTCTCGTCTCTCTCTCTGGTCTCTCTCTGGCCTCTCTGGCCTCTCTCTCGTCTCTCTCTCGTCTCTCTCTCTCTGGTCTCTCTCTGGTCTCTCTCCTGTCTCTCTCTGGTCTCTCTCTGGTCTCTCTCTGGTCTCTCTCTGGTCTCTCTCTGGTCTCTCTCTGGTCTCTCTCTGGTCTCTCTCTCGTCTCTCTCTCTGGTCTCTCTCTGTTCTCTCTCTCTGGTCTCTCTCTCTCTCTGGTCTCTCTCTGGTCTCTCTCTCTGGTCTCTCTCTGGTCTCTCTCTGGTCTCTCTCTGGTCTCTCTCTGGTCTCTCTCTGGTCTCTCTCTGGTCTCTCTCTCTGGTCTCTCTCTGGTCTCTCTCTGGTCTCTCTCTCTGGTCTCTCTCTGGTCTCTCTCTGGTCTCTCTCTGGTCTCTCTCTCTGGTCTCTCTCTGGTCTCTCTCTGGTCTCTCTCTGGTCTCTCTGTGGTCTCTCTCTCTGGTCACTCTCTGGTCTCTCTCTGGTCTCTCTCTCTGGTCTCTCTCTGGTCTCTCTCTCTGGTCTCTCTCCGGTCTCTCTCTCTGGTCTCTCTCTCTGGTCTCTCTACGGTCTCTCTCCGGTCTCTTTCTCTGGTCTCTCTCTCTGGTCTCTCTCCGGTCTCTCTCTCTGGTCTCTCTCTCTGGTCTCTCTACGGTCTCTCTCTGGTCTCTCTCTCTGGTCTCTCTCTCTGGTCTCTCTCCGGTCTCTCTCTGGTCTCTCTCTCTGGTCTCTCTCTGGCCTCTCTGGCCTCTCTCTCGTCTCTCTCTCGTCTCTCTCTCTGGTCTCTCTCTGGCCTCTCTGGCCTCTCTCTCGTCTCTCTCTCGTCTCTCTCTCTCTGGTCTCTCTCCGGTCTCTCTCCTGTCTCTCTCCTGTCTCTCTCTGGTCTCTCGCTGGTCTCTCTCCGGTCTCTCTCTGGTCTCTCTCTCTGGTCTCTCTCTGGCCTCTCTCTCGTCTCTCTCTCGTCTCTCTCTCTGGTCTCTCTCCGCTCTCTCTACGGTCTCTCTCCGGTCTCTCTCTCTGGTCTCTCTCTGGTCTCTCTCTGGTCTCTCTCTGGTCTCTCTCTGGTCTCTCTGTGGTCTCTCTCTGGTCTCTCACTGGTCTCTCTCTCTGGTCTCTCTCTCTGGTCTCTCTCTGGTCTCTCTCTGGTCTCTCTCCGCTCTCTCTCTGCTCTTTCTGCTCTCTGTCTCTCCTCCTTGTGATGAAAGGGTGACACGGGTCCAAACAACCTGCCTTCCTCTCAGTTTGTTCGTTTACCTGTCTGACAGTTGTCCGAACACCACCGCTCCCACCGTGACGCCGAGGAAGAAGTACGTGGCCAAGAGCTGGTTGAGACGGCGGTCCTCACACACCAGGTCCCACTGAGGGAGGGGGAAGGACAGATTATCTGTATCGCACACGCCACACAACCACAAAGAAACCTGCGTGTGTGTGTCTGTGTGTGTTTCACACTTGTACTTCAACACATGTGGGGCCAGACAATATGCAAAGGTGCACTTTAAATCCCTGTAGGGAATTTCAATCCTCTGCGTTTGACCCTGATGCCCTAAGGCTTACGTCAGGAGCAGTTGGTTGTCGTAGTAACAGAGCCCGGGAACCCATCTCCAGATGTTGATGCTCGGCTTGGTCAGGACCAGAGCTGGAGGATTTAACCTAGTGAAACCGGAGTACTCGGAGGAAACCTACGCAGGCACAGGGAGAACATGCAAACTCCACTCAGAAAGACCCTGTTCCGACCGGGATTCGAACTCAAGACCTAGTTGCTGAGAGGCAAGAGTGCTATCCACTCAGCCACCGTGCCGCCCACATGTGATATTGTTATGTAACTTTCAAACATAACAATAAAACTATATGTGATGAGATGTCACTAGTGACAGGCTCTAAAAAGGTTTGCTTCTGGTCAATCTCTGGTCTCTCTCTGGTCTCTCTCGCTGGTCTCTCTCTCTGGTCTCTCTCTGGTCTCTCTCTGGTCTCTCTCTGGTCTCTCTCTGATCTCTCTCTGGTCTCTCTCTGGTCTCTCTCGCTGGTCTCTCTCGCTGGTCTCTCTCTCTGGTCTCTCTCTGGTCTCTCTCTGCTCTCTCTCTGGTCTCTCTCTGGTCTCTCTTTCTCTCTCTCTCTGGTCTCTCTCTGTCTCTCTCTCTGGTCTCTCTCTCTGGTCTCTCTCTGGTCTCTCTCTGGTCTCTCTCTGGTCTCTCTCTCTGGTCTCTCTCTCTGGTCTCTCCCTGGTCTCTCTCTGGTCTCTCTCTCTCGTCTCTCTCTCTGGTCTCTCTCTCTATTCTCTCCCTGGTCTCTCTCTCTGGTCTCTCCCTGGTCTTTCTCTGGTCTCTCTCTGGTCTCTCTCTGGCCTCTTGCTGGCCTCTCTCTGGTCTCTCTCTGGTCTCTCTCTCTGGTCTCTCTCTGGTCTCTTTCTGCTCTCTCTCTGGTCTCTTTCTGCTCTCTCTCTCTGGTCTCTCTCTGGCCTCTTGTTGGTCTCTCTCTGGTCTCTCTCTGGCCTCTCTCTCTGGTCTCCCTCTGGTCTCTCTCTTACCTCTGTTGCGGTGGTGGAGCTAAAGTCGCTCTGGTTGTAAATCCATCCATTGGGACAGGTCTGACTGGATCCGTTGGGACCCTGGACCCAGCAGGACCCCTGGGACTCTCCGTAGTCCTGGTCCAGACTCAGGTCTAGTCCCGGTCCGGTCTCAGAGGGGGCGCAGTGGTGACCAGGAACAGCAGAGATGAAGTTATGAAGCAGGAAGTGGAGCGCCAGGATGAAGCGCGGGAGGCAGAGCGTGGACAGAACCAGGACCTGGAACCGATGGAAGCCGCCCACCTCCTCAAGCACCTCCTCGAACCTCATGTTGGGAACCACACCACACCAGCAACACACCAGCAACACACCAGCAACACACCAGCAACACACCAGGCCTGGGTCTGTCTGAGGGAAACATGAGCAAGGTTATTTGTCTTTAAAAAATCAACAAGTTAAGTGGGTGAAATGTTTTGTGCGTTTTAGAGTCTGAAACTGTTTCTGGTATGTCTCTCCCTGGTCTCTCTCTCTGGTCTCTCTCTGGTCTCTCTCTGGTCTCTCTTTGGTCTCTCCCTGGTCTCTCCCTGGTCTCTCCCTGGTCTCTCTCTGGTCTCTCTCTGGTCTCTCTTTGGTCTCTCTCTGGTCTCTCTCTGGTCTCTCTCTCTGGTCTCTCTCTGGTCTCTCTCTTTGGTCTCTCTCTGGTCTCTCTTTGGTCTCTCTTTGGTCTCTCCCTGGTCTCTCTCTGGTCTCTCTCTCTGGTCTCTCTCTGGTCTCTCTTTGGTCTCTCTCTGGTCTCTCTCTGGTCTCTCTCTGGTCTCTCTCTGGTCTCTCTCTAGTCTCTCTCTGGTCTCTCTTTGGTCTCGCCCTGGTCTCTCTCTGGTCTCTCTCTAAAGCCTCAGTCCTGGTTTAAATCCAACCTAAAACGAAGCCCAAACTGATCTGTACCTTTAAGTTTGTTGTAGATGTTTTAGGTCTGAATGGGACCAGGCTTCTCACTGGGTGCAGTTATACACACGTCCAGCAGGTGGCGACCGCTTCTATAGTTTCAGAATGAATGAGTTTGAACTGCTCCTGCTTCCTCCTCAGGACTCACGCACTTCTACAGCTGCAGGTTTTACAGACTGTGGCTTTACTACACCCCTTGACCCCCCCCTGAACGTGAGGTGCATTATGGGTAACGCACAGGTTCTGTACGGCTCTAAACCATGTACAAAGTCTGTGCTCTGGTCCGTCGCAGCTGGTCGTAAAAGTCGGTACAGTGTGTTAATGTCGGACCTTGAGCTGTTACTGACATAATATCTGTCTCAAGCACAGCGGAGATTTTCATAACTACTCTACCCTACTCTACTCTACTCTACTCTACTCTACTTTACTCTACTCTACTCTACTCTACTCTACTCTACTCTACCCTACCCTACTCTACCCTACTTTACTCTACTCTACTCTACTCTACTCTACTCTACCCTACTCTACTCTACTCTACCCTACACTACTCTACTCTACTCTACCCTACCCTGCCCTACTCTAATCTACCCTACCCTACTCTACTCTACTCTACTGTACTCTACTCTACTCTACCCTACTCTACTCTACTCTACCCTACTCTACTCTACTCTACTCTACCCTACTCTACCCTACTCTACTCTACTCTACCCTACTCTACCCTACCCTACCCTACCCTACTCTACCCTACCCTACTCTACTCTACCCTACCCTACCCTACTCTACTCTACCCTACCCTACTCTACTCTACCCTACTCTACTCTACTCTACCCTACTCTACCCTACTCTACCCTACCCTACTCTACCCTACCCTACCCTACCCTACCCTACCCTACTCTACTCTACCCTACCCTACTCTACTCTACCCTACTCTACCCTACTCTACTCTACTCTACCCTACTCTACCCTACCCTACTCTACTCTACTCTACCCTACCCTACCCTACTCTACTCTACTCTACTCTACTCTACCCTACTCTACTCTACTCTACTCTACCCTACCCTACCCTACTCTACCCTACCCTACCCTACCCTACCCTACTCTACTCTACCCTACCCTACTCTACTCTACCCTACCCTACTGTACTCTACCCTACCCTACTCTACTCTACTCTACTCTACTCTACTCTACTCTACTCTACTCTACCCTACCCTACCCTACTCTACTCTACTCTACCCTACTCTACCCTTCTCTACTCTACCCTACTCTACTCTACTCTACCCTACTCTACTCTACCCTACTCTACTCTACCCTACTCTACTCTACCCTACCCTACTCTACTCTACTCTACCCTACTCTACTCTACTCTACTCTACTCTACTCTACTCTACTCTACTCTACTACTCTACACTAGTCTACTCTACTCTCTACTCTACCCTACTCTAGGGCCGTAGAGTCTAAAAGACGCTGAGCAGTATTTGCAGTTCAAACAAGAAATAGATCAAAGGAATTAGTTTTGTACTTTTTCCTTACCTCCAGACTGGTCCTGGTCTCTGGTCTGAGTGCTTGGTTTTTGGTCTCTCTCTGGTCTCTCTCTGGTCCCTCTCTGGTCTCTCTATCTGGTCTCTCTCTGGTCTCTCTCTGGTCTCTCTCTGGTCTCTCTCTGGTCTCTCTCTGGTCTCTCTCTGGTCTCTCCCTGGTCTCTCTCTGGTCTCTTTCTGGTCTCTCTCTGGTCTCTCTCTGGTCTCTCCCTGGTCTCTCTCTGGTCTCTCTGGTCTCTATCTCTCCATCTCCCTTGTCTCCTCCTCCTGTGTCGTCCAATCAGATTGCTTGTTGCTGTAGAGCTCTGGGCTGCAGTTATTTAAAAGTAGATTATTAGATCACAAAAGTCAGGGAGAGTTTTAACTCACAGCTGTGTATGGAAGGTCACTCAAAAGTCTCCATCCCCCTCTCTCTTGTCTCTCTCTGGTCTCTCTGGTCTCTCTCTGGTCTCTCTCTGGTCTCTCTCTGGTCTCTCTCTCTGGTCTCTCTCTGGTCTCTCTCTCTGGTCTCTCTCTGGTGTCTCTCTGGTCTCTCTCTGGTCTCTCTCTGTCTCTCTCTGGTCTCTCTCTCTGGTCTCTCTCTTGTCTCTCTCTGGTCTCTCTCTGGTCTCTCTCTCTGGTCTCTCTCTCTGGTCTCTCTCTGGTCTCTCTCTCTGGTCTCTCTCTGGTCTCTCTCTGGTCTCTCTCTGGTCTCTCTCTCTGGTCTCTCTCTGGTCTCTCTCTGGTCTCTCTCTGGTGTCTCTTTGGTCTCTCTATCTGGTCTCTCTCTGGTCTCCCTCTCTGGTCTCCCTCTGGTCTCGCTCTGGTCTCACTCTGGTCTTTCTCTGGTCTCTCTCTGGTCTCTCTCTTGTCTCTCTCTGGTCTTTCTCTAGTCTCTCTCTGGTCTCTCTCTTGTCTCTCTCTGGTCTCTCTCTTGTCTCTCTCTGGTCTCTCTCTGGTCTCTCTCTGGTCTCCCTCTGGTCTCTTTCTGGTCTCTCTCTGGTCTCTCTCTGCTCTCTCCCTTGTCTCTCTCTGGTCTCTCTAGTCTCTATCTCTCCATCTCCCTTGTCTCCTCCTCCTGTGTCGCCCAATCAGATTGCTTGTTGCTGTAGAGCTCTGGGCTGCAGTTATTTAAAAGTAGATTATTAGATTACAAAAGTCAGGGAGAGTTTTAACTCACAGCTGTGTATGGAAGGTCACTCAAAAGTCTCCATCCCCCTCTCTCTTGTCTCTCTCTGGTCTCTCTGGTCTCTCTCTGGTCTCTCTCTGGTCTCTCTCTGGTCTCTCTCTGGTCTCTCTCTGGTCTCTCTCTGGTCTCTCTCTGGTGTCTCTCTGGTCTCTCTCTGGTCTCTCTCTGTCTCTCTCTGGTCTCTCTCTCTGGTCTCTCTCTTGTCTCTCTCTGGTCTCTCTCTGGTCTCTCTCTCTGGTCTCTCTCTCTGGTCTCTCTCTGGTCTCTCTCTCTGGTCTCTCTCTGGTCTCTCTCTGGTCTCTCTCTGGTCTCTCTCTCTGGTCTCTCTCTGGTCTCTCTCTGGTCTCTCTCTGGTGTCTCTTTGGTCTCTCTATCTGGTCTCTCTCTGGTCTCCCTCTCTGGTCTCCCTCTGGTCTCGCTCTGGTCTCACTCTGGTCTTTCTCTGGTCTCTCTCTGGTCTCTCTCTTGTCTCTCTCTGGTCTTTCTCTAGTCTCTCTCTGGTCTCTCTCTTGTCTCTCTCTGGTCTCTCTCTTGTCTCTCTCTGGTCTCTCTCTGGTCTCTCTCTGGTCTCCCTCTGGTCTCTCTCTGGTCTCTCTCTGGTCTCTCTCTGGTCTCTCTCTGGTCTTTCTCTGGTCTCTCTCTGGTCTCTTTCTGGTCTCTCTCTGGTCCTTGGGTTTTTGAGTCCTTTACTTTTTACACTGTACACTCATGATTGTGTGTCTTCCTCAGACTCTAACCTGATCCTTAAATATGCTGATGACACCACCATCATCGGTCTCATCAGTAATAACGATGAATCCTCTTATAGAGCCGAGATCCAAAATGTGGTTCAGTGGAGTAAGGCTAACAACCTCCAGCTGAACGCATCCAAAACATGTGAACTGGTCTACGACTTCAGTCGCAATAGTTCTCATTTGTCTGTCGTAATCGACAACTCCCAGGTGCAGATCGTAGAGGAGCAAGTTTCTGGGTCTAACTCTGTCTAATGACCTGAAATGGGTTAAAAACACTGACCGGGTTGTTAAGAAAGCTCGTCAGCGTCTCTACTTTCTGCGGAAACTTAGAGAATTTACCACTAACTCTAAGATTCTGCTGAACTTTTATCGCGGCCCCATTGAGAGTTTACTTGTTGGTTCTGTGTCTGTGTGGTTTGGAAACATCACAGATAAAGAAAAGAGAGCTTTAAACAAGGTGCTCCGCTCTGCAAAGAGGACCGTGGGCTGTGAACTTCCTGTTCTGGAGGCTCTTTATCAATCCAGACTTTTTAACAGTGCCCTGAGAATTATCAATGACTCTTCTGGCCACCCAGGAAAAGCCTTGTTCCAGCTTCTTCCCACTGGCAGAAGATACTGTTCTCTGAGATGCAGGACATCTCGTTATGCTAATAGTTTTTTTCCACGAGCTGTTATCAGTGTGAACAGAGCACTTTAATGTTTTTTGCACTCGTATAGATCTGTTTTAAGTTGGTCAACTTCACGGTGACATTTGTTGTGACATTTGTTTACTGTTTTTAAAATTTGTTTTATTTTTGTCTTTTAATGTTGTTTTATGTCTGTACTTGTCCTGTGCACACTGGGAACTTTTACTAATGTATTCCAATGTAGTGTTACTGCAAATGGCAATAAAATGAATCTGAATCTGAATCTGGTCTCTCTCTGGTCTCCCTCTGGTCTCTCTCTGGTCTCTCTCTGGTCTTTCTCTGGTCTCTTTCTTGTCTCTCTCTGGTCTCCGTCTGGTCTCTTTCTGGTCTCTTTCTGGTCTCTCTCAGGTCTCCGTCTGGTCTCTCTCTAGTCTCCCCCTGGTCTCTTTACAGTTGGGGCCCTTCTCTCTGCACATGGTTTTATTCAGACTCTAACAACTTCATCATTTTACCTTGTTTCCTGGTTATGTAACTGTGCCCCACATGGTTACCTCACTTTAGAATGTCATGGACACCAGAGACCAGCGAGAGACACCAGAGAGAGATCAGAGAAAGACCAGAGAGAGACCAGAGAGAGACCAGAGAGAGACCAGAGAGAGACACCAGAGAGAGATCAGAGAGAGACCAGAAAGAGACACCAGACAGAGACCAGAGAGAGACCAGAGAGAGACCAGAGAGAAACCAGAGAGAGAGACTAGAAAAAGACTAGAGAGAGAGACCAGAGAGAGACCAGTGAGACACCAGAGAGACAGAGACCAGAGAGAGACCAGTGAGAAACCAGCAAGTGACCAGAGAGAGAGACCAGAAAAAGACTAGAGAGAGAGACCAGAGAGAGACCAGAGAGAGACCAGTGAGACACCAGAGAGAGAGACCAGAGAGGGACCAGTGAGACACCAGAGAGAGACCTCCGGTCAAGTTGCGGTGAGGAGGTGATTCTGCATCCACCGTGTTCCGCTTCACGGCACTTATCCACACTGTTGTCAGGGGCCCGTCCTCAGGGCCCGTTTTCAGGGCCCGTCCTCAGGGGCCCGTTGTCAGGGGCCCGTCGTCGTGGCGATTTGTCTCAGACAGCAGTGGTCTTTGTCCGTGAGATGTTGTCTCAGCAATCGATTCAGACGCAGAAACAAGGTGAAGGTTTTTCAGAATCCTCTTCTGCTTTTCATTATTACAGAGGAACCAACCATCAGGACCAGGACGACACCGGGCCTGGTCTGAGAGCAGGACCAGGACGACACCGGACGACACCGGGCCTGGTCTGAGAGCAGGACCAGGACGACACCGAACGACACCGGGCCTGGTCTGAGAGCAGGACCAGGACGACACCGGACGACACCGGGCCTGGTCTGAGAGCAGGACCAGGACGACACCGGACGACACCGGGCCTGGTCTGAGAGCAGGACCAGGACGACACCGGACGACACCAAGCCTGGTCTGAGAGCAGGACCAGGACGACACCGGACGACACCGGGCGTGGTCTGAGAGCAGGACCAGGACGACACCGGACGACACCGGGCCTGGTCTGAGAGCAGGACCAGGACGACACCGGGCCTGGTCTGAGAGCAGGACCAGGACGACACCGGGCCTGGTCTGAGAGCAGGACCAGGACGACGCCGGGCCTGGTCTGAGAATGTATGTGACATCACAGAAAAAGGCACTGTTGAAACAAACAGGACATAAAACTTTATGACAATTTCATTATTAAAACTTTATTCATCATTACCTTTATGTTAATGTGCACTTCACCCTCTCCCTGGTCTCTCTCTGGTCTCACTCTGGTCTCCCTCTGGTCTCTCTCTGGTCTCTCTCTGGTCTCCCTCTGGTCTCTCTCTGGTCTCACTCTGGTCTCTCTCTGGTCTCTCTCTGGTCTCTCTCTGGTCTCCCTCTGGTCTCTCTCTGGTCTCCCTCTGGTCTCCCTCTGGTCTCTGAACCTCGTGAGCCCTCGTTGTGGTCAGGTGGGGATCATTCACAACAACAGAGAGGAACACAAGGAGGAAATCCAGCGTCACGGCAAAATCGCTTTACCGCGGCTCAGGGAGAGAACGTAGGAGAGAGAGACAGAGGAGAGAGAGAGGAGAGAGAGAGAGAGAGAGCGGGAGGGGAGAGAGAGGGAGGAGAGAGAGAGAAAGATGAGAGAAAGTGAAAGAGAGGGAGAAGAAAAAGAGAGAAACGAAGGGAGAGAGAGAGAAAGAGGGAGGAGAGAGAGAGAGAGAGAGAGGGAGGGGAGAGAGAGAGAAAGAGGGAGGGGAGAGAGAGAGAAAGAGGGAGGAGAGAGAGAGAGAGAGAGGGAGGGGAGAGAGAGAGAGAGAGGGAGGGGAGAGAGAGAGAGAAAGAGGGAGGAGAGAGAGAGAGGAGTGAGAGAAAGATAGAGTAGAGATTGAGAAAGATTAGAGAGAGAGAAAGAGAGGAAGAAGAAATAGAGAGAGAGGAGAGGGGGAGAAGAGAAAGAGAGAGGAGGGAGACAGATAGATAAGAGAGAGTGAGGAGAGAGAGCAAAGAGAGGGTAAAAAAGGCTGTATGTAACTCCCTACGTCTCCACCAGAAGGAGCTGTGACTGTAAACACATTTCCAGAACTAAGTCATACTTTTTTAGTTTTTCTGTTTCTTGTGAATGAGTGAAATATTATTTCTGGTGTGACCTGCCGTGTCTTCCTCTGAACCCTTCTGAGCAGCTGTAAGGTTTCTCTGTGGTCAGTGAGGCGCACCGTGGCAGAGATCATCTGCTCCTCTGCTCCTGAAGGTCCCTCTGCTCCTCTGCTCATGAAGGTCCCTCTGCTCCTCTGCTCATGAAGGTCCCTCTGCTCCTCTGCTCATGAAGGTCCCTCTGCTCCTCTGCTCCTGAAGGTCCCTCTGCTCCTCTGCTCATGAAGGTCCCTCTGCTCCTCTGCTCCTGAAGGTCCCTCTGCTCCTCTGCTCCTGAAGGTCCTTCTGCTCCTCTGCTCCTGAAGGTCCATCTGCTCCTCTGCTCCTGAAGGTCCCTCTGCTCCTCTGCTCCTGAAGGTCCATCTGCTCCTCTGCTCATGAAGGTCCCTCTGCTCCTCTGCTCATTAAGGTCCCTCTGCTCCTCTGCTCCTGAAGGTCCCTCTGCTCCTCTGCTCCTGAAGGTCCCTCTGCTCCTCTGCTCCTGAAGGTCCATCTGCTCCTCTGCTCCTGAAGGTCCCTCTGCTCCTCTGCTCCTGAAGGTCCATCTGCTCCTCTGCTCCTGAAGGTCCCTCTGCTCCTCTGCTCCTGAAGGTCCATCTGCTCCTCTGCTCATGAAGGTCCCTCTGCTCCTCTGCTCATTAAGGTCCCTCTGCTCCTCTGCTCCTGAAGGTCCATCTGCTCCTCTGCTCCTGAAGGTCCCTCTGCTCCTCTGCCCCTAAAGGTCCATCTGCTCCTCTGCTCATGAAGGTCCCTCTGCTCCTCTGCTCCTCTGCTCCTGAAGGTCCCTCTGCTCCTCTGCTCCTGAAGGTCCCTCTGCTCCTCTGCTCCTGGAGGTCCCTCTGCTCCTCTGCTCCTGAAGGTCCAGAGGCAGAAACTCAGACAGATGTAAATAAGAAAATCTGTCTGGAAGTGGTTTTCTTTGTGCTAAGATAAGTTTCTTTCTGGTATTTCTCTGGTCTCTCTCTGGTCTCTCTCTGGTCTCTCTCTGGTCTCTCTCTGGTCTCTCTCTGGTCTCTCTCTGCTCTCACTGGTCTCTCTCTGGTCTTGTTCTAACTGGTCTCTCTGGTCTCTCTCTGGTCTCTCTCTCTCTGGTCTCGTTCTCACTGGTCTCTCTCTCTCTCTCTGGTCTCTCTCTCTGGTCTCTCTCTCTGATCAGTACTACTACAGTGATACTACAGTACTACTACTGTGATACTACAGTACTACTACAGTGATACTACAGTACTACTACAGTGATACTACAGTACTACTACAGTGATACTACAGTACTACTAAAGTTACTACAGTACGACTACAGTGATACTACAGTACTACTACTGTGATACTACAGGACTACTACAGTGATACTACAGTACTACTACTGTGATACTACAGGACTACTACAGTGATACTACAGGACTACTACTGTGATACTACAGTGATACTACAGTACTACTACAGTGATACTACAGGACTAAACTGTGATACTACAGTACTACTACTGTGATACTAAAGTACTACTACAGTTACTACAGTACCACTACAGTGATACTAAAGTACTACTACAGTGATACTACAGTACGACTACTGTGATACTACAGTACTACTACAGTTACTGCAGTACTACTACAGTGATACTAAAGTACTACTACAGTTACTACAGTACCACTACAGTGATACTAAAGTACTACTACAGTGATACTACAGTACGACTACTGTGATACTACAGTACTACTACAGTTACTGCAGTACTACTACAGTGATACTACAGTACTACTACAGTGATACTACAGTACTACTACTGTGATACTACAGTACTACTACAGTACTACTACAGTGATACTACAGTACTACTACTGTGATACTACAGGACTACTACAGTGATACTACAGTACTACTACTGTGATACTACAGGACTACTACAGTGATGCTACAGGACTACTACTGTGATACTACAGTGATACTACAGTACTACTACAGTGATACTACAGGACTACTACAGTGATACTACAGTACTACTACTGTGATACTACAGTACTACTACAGTGATACTACAGTACTACTACAGTGATACTACAGTACTACTACAGTGATACTACAGTACTACTACTGTGATACTAAAGGACTACTACAGTGATACTACAGGACTACTACTGTGATACTACAGTGATACTACAGTACTACTACAGTTACTACAGTACTACTACAGTGATACTACAGTACTACTACTGTGATACTACAGGACTACAACAGTGATACTACAGTACTACTACAGTGATACTACAGGACTACTACTGTGATACTACAGTACTACTACTGTGATACTACAGTTTTACTACAGTACTACTACAGTGATACTACAGTACTACTACAGTTACTACAGTACTACAACAGTGATACTACAGTACTACTACAGTGATACTACAGTGATACTACAGTACTACTACAGTACTACTACAGTGATACTACAGTACTACTACAGTGATACTACAGTACTACTACAGTTACTACAGTACTACTACAATACTACTACTGTGATACTACAGTACTACTACTGTGATACTACAGTACTACTACAGTGATACTACAGTACTACTGCTGTGATACTACACTACTACTACAGTGATACTACAGTACTACTACTGTGATACTACAGTACTACAGTTACTACAGTACTACTACAGTGATACTACAGTACTACTACTGTAATACTACAGTACTACAGTTACTACAGTACTACTACAGTGATACTACAGTACTATAATAGTGATACTACAGTACTACTACAGTGATACTACAGTACTACTACAGTGATACTACAGTACTACTACAGTGATACTACAGTTCTAATACTGTGATAATACAGTACTACTACAGTGATACTACAGTACTACTACTGTGATACTACAGTACTACTACTGTGATACTACAGTACTACAGTGATACTACAGTACTACTACAGTGATACTACAGTACTACTACACTGATAATACAGTACTACAACTGTGATACTACAGTACGCCTACAGTGATACTACAGTACTACTACAGTGATACTACAGTACTACTACTGTGATACTACAGTACTACTACTGTGCTACTACAGTACTACTACTGTGATACTACAGTACTACTACAGTGATACTACAGTACTACTACTGTGATACTACAGTACGACTACAGTGATAATACAGTACTACTACAGTGATACTACAGTACGACTACAGTGATAATACAGTACTACTACAGTGATACTACAGTACGACTACAGTGATAATACAGTACTACTACAGTGATACTACAGTACTCCTACTGTGATACTACAGTACTACTGCAGTACTACTACAGTACTACTACAGTACTTCTACTGTGATACTACAGTACTACTATAGTGATACTACAGTACTACTATAGTGATACTACAGTACTACTACTGTGATACTACAGTACTACTACAGTGATACTACAGTACAACTACAGTGATACTACAGAACTACTACAGTGATACTACAGGACTACTACAGTGATACTACAGTACTACAGTGATACTACAGAACTACTACAGTGATACTACAGTACTACTACAGTGATACTATAGTACTACTACAGTGATACTACAGTGATACTACAGTGATACTACAGTACTACTACTGTGATACTACAGTGATACTACAGTACTACTACAGTACTACTACAGTGATACTACAGTACTACTACAGTGATACTACAGTACTACTACTGTGATTCTACAGTACTACTACAGTGATACTACAGTACTACTACTGTGATACTACAGTACTACTACAGTGATACTACAGTACTACTACTGTGATACTACAGTACTACTACAGTACTACTACAGTGATACTACAGTACTACTACTGTGATACTACAGTACTACTACAGTGATACTACAGTACTACTACAGTGATACTACAGTACTACTACTGTGATACTACAGTACTACAGTGATACTACAGTACTACTACTGTGATACTACAGTACTACAGTGATACTACAGTACTACTACAGTGATACTACAGTACTACTACAGTGATACTACAGTACTACTACAGTGATACTACAGTACTACTACAGTGATACTACAGTACTACTACAGTGATACTACAGTACTACTACAGTGATACTACAGTACTACTAATGTGATACTACAGTACTACTACAGTGATACTACAGTACTACTACAGTGATACTACAGTACTACTACAGTGATACTAACTACAGTACTACTATAGTGATACTACAGTACTTATACTGTGATACTACAGTACTACAGTGATACTACAGTACTACTACTGTGATAATACAGTACTACTACAGTGATACTACAGTACTACTACAGTGATACTACAGTACTACTAATGTGATACTACAGTACTACTACAGTGATACTACAGTACTACTACTGTGATACTAAATTACTACTACAGTGATACTACAGTGATACTACAGTACTACTACAGTGATACTACAGTACTACTACAGTGATACTACAGTACTACTACTGTGATACTACAGTACTACTACTGTGATACTACAGTACTACAGTGATACTACAGTACTACTACAGTGATACTACAGTACTACTACTGTGATACTACAGTACTACTACTGTGATACTACAGTACTACAGTGATACTACAGTACTACTACTGTGATACTACAGTACTACTACTGTGATACTACAGTACTACTACAGTGATACTACACTACTACTACTGTGATACTACAGTACTACTACAGTGATACTACAGTACTACAGTTACTACAGTATTACTACTGTGATACTACAGTACTACTACTGTGATACTACAGTACTACTGTGATACTACAGTACTACTACAGTGATACTACAGTACTACAGTTACTACAGTACTACTACTGTGATATTACAGTACTACTACAGTGATACTACAGTACTACTACAATGATACTACAGTACTACTACTGTGATACTACAGTACTACTACAGTGATACTACAGTACTACAGTGATACTAACTACAGTACTACTACAGTGATACTATAGTACTTATACTGTGATACTACAGTACTACCACTGTGATACTACAGTACTACAGTGATACTACAGTACTACTACTGTGATAATACATTACTACTACAGTGATACTACAGTACTACTACTGTGATACTACAGTACTACTGCTGTGATACTACAGTACTACTACTGTGATACTACAGTACTACTACTGTGATACTACATTACTACTACAGTGATACTACACTACTACTTCTGTGATACTACAGTACTACTACAGTGATACTACAGTACTACAGATGCTCGTTCTCTCTCTGGTGCAGAACCACAGTAGTATTGAACCACAGACCGAAATCACAATAGTAACGAGTAACGAGTAACGGTACCGAGCTGACTCTGGGCCGTCAGTCCTTCACCTCTCTCTGCTCCTCCTTCACCTCTCTCTGCTCCTCCTTCACCTCTCTCTGCTCCTCCTTCACCTCTCTCTGCTCCTCCTTCACCTCTCTCTGCTCCTCTTCCTCCTCTTCACCGCCTCCATGTGTCTCTGGGGCCCTCTCTGGAGGTTTTAAGGCTTTAGTTTCTACAACTGTTAGCTGTGCAGTTTCATGTTAGCTTCTTTTAGCTTCTGTTAGCTTCTGTTAGCATCTCCACGGGCTGCATCCGATTCCACCTCCTCCCTTGAACTTTGATGTTTCTTTTGAGTTGGTGTCTCCCCAGGTGTGTTCTAGTGAGATGTAGGAGCTCTCTAACATGTTTAATACCACTGCAGTGAGATGTAATGCTATCTAAGTTAATACAATGTCGTATGAAGGAGTTTAAAGGAGAGGTGTGTATGATTCGGATGCTTCAGGTGCTCAGCTGGTGTAATCCTGCCCCCTAGTGGACAGCACAAACTTCACTGTGGGAAAAGAATGACGTCATAATAAAACGTATTGATAATAATCAGTTTTTTCTTCTGTTTTGTGCTGTTTTTTGTTTTGTTTGTTCCTCTGGAGATCAGGAAGTATCCAACTCTCCTCAGCTGCAAGGACTACTCTACTCTACTCTACTTTATTAAGAGTAGAGAGTAGGGTGGAGTAGAGTAGAGTATTGTAAAGGGTAGATCCGTTGTTTATTTAATATGTATCCTGGGCCTGGTTAGTGCTGTGATGGGAGACCTCTGGGCTGCGGCTGTAAAGTGCCAAACTGTGGTTGTGTCCTTAGGCAAGACACTTCCCCCACATTAGAATGAGTCTGGTGTGTGTGTGAATGGTTGATGGAGGTGGGAGGGGTTGCTTCGGGTCTGTCAGTATGCCCCAGGGCAGCTGTGGCTACAGTAGTTTTTAATTATGGGTGATTTCCTTGAGTTTCTGTCTGACTTGTTTCTCAGAGTTCTCCGTCTTTAACCTGGAATCTCGCTCAGAACTGGATCAACGAGATCTGTCTCTGCTGAAGAAGAGGAAGAAGCTTTCAGACGAGACCAGAGCAGCAGGAGTGAACAACTGCATCAGGGTGGGCTCGACTGCGTCAGGGTGGGCTCGACTGCATCAGGGTGGGCTCGACTGCATCAGGGTGGGCTCGACTGCATCAGGGTGGGCTCGACTGCGTCAGGGTGGGCTCGACTGCGTCAGGGTGGGCTCGACTGCATCAGGGTGGGCTCGACTGCATCAGGGTGGGCTCGACTGCGTCAGGGTGGGCTCGACTGCGTCAGGGTGGGCTCGACTGCATCAGGGTGAACTCGACTGCGTCAGGGTGGGCTCGACTGCGTCAGGGTGGGCTCGACTGCATCAGAGTGAACTCGACTGCATCAGAGTGGGCTCGACTGGCTGGAGTTAAAGCTGGGGTAAGTAACTTCCTAAGTATTCCTAAGTATTTAAATGACTGCACTGTAGTATGGGGTAGTACCTATAAAAATACTTTGAAACCGTTGGTAATGTTGCAAAAAGAGCTGTGAGATTAATTCATAGAGCCGGGTTTTTGGACCACACAAACTCCTTATTTTTACAATAGAAAATAATGAAGTTTTGTGACATTTTTAAGTTCCAGTCAGTGCAGATGTTAAAGCAAGGTAAAAACTGTTCCCAAAGCAAACACAAAGTTTCTAGAGCAGACTGGATGTTATGGATTACGAGGGAACTAAGCTTTAAATCTCAGAAACATATAGGACCACTTTGAAAAGTTTTAACCTGACAGTTAATGGCGTACAACTGTGGAACCAGTTAGAGACGGAGATGAAGCAATGTCCAAACATTAACTTGTTCAGTATAAATACAAACAAAAGATTTTTGAAAAATATAGAGAAATATTTAGTCACCACTAGGGGGCGTAGTGCAGTCAACTCATAGCTTATTGTTCAAGTCTGAGTGTTACTGCTTGGAACAGAAGTTATTTCTCCAAAGAAGGAGAGGCACCTCCTCCAAAGGGGGAGAGGCACCTCCTCCAAAGGGGGAGAGGCACCTCCTCCAAAGAAGGAGCGGCACCTCCTCCAAAGGGGGAGAGGCACAAGGCACCTCCTCCAAAGAAGGAGCGGCACCTCCTCCAAAGGGGGAGAGGCACCTCCTCCAAAGAAGGAGAGGCACCTCCTCCAAAGGGATCCCACATCTGTAATGCATCACACAGTAGCTCCACGCATGGCGCCATAAAGATGGCGCCGTGGCAAGAGCTCTGGTGTGTGTGGTGCACACCGGGGTAGTCTTGCACAGTTTTTCCAATGTGGTTTTACTGCAAATGGCAAATAAATGAATCTGAATCTGAGTATAGAAAGATAAGAACATCTAAAGTCTCACTTACAAAAGCAGCTGATATAGAGCAGAGGGGTCTGTTGGTCTCCAACACTTTACACCCTGGCTTTTTATAGGGTCACTGCCCACTACAGGGTCACTGCCCACTACAGGGTCACTGCCCACTACAGGGTCACTGCCCACTACACAGGGTCACTGCCCACTACACAGGCTCACTGCCCACTACACAGGGTCACTACCCACTACAGGGTCACTGCCCACTACAGGCTCACTGCCCACTACACAGGGTCACTGCCACTACACAGGGTCACTGCCCACTACAGGGTCACTGCCCACTACAGGCTCACTGCCCACTACACAGGGTCACTGCCACTACACAGGGTCACTGCCCACTACAGGGTCACTGCCACTACACAGGCTCACTGCCCACTACACAGGGTCACTGCCCACTACACAGGGTCACTGCCACTACACAGGGTCACTGCCCACTACAGGGTCACTGCCACTACACAGGCTCACTGCCCACTACACAAGGTCACTGCCCACTACACAGGGTCACTGCCCACTACACAGGCTCACTGCCCACTACAGGCTCACTGCCCACTACACAGGGTCACTGCCCACTACACAGGGTCACTGCCCACTACACAGGGTCACTGCCCACTACACAGGGTCACTGCCCACTACACAGGCTCACTGCCCACTACACAGGGTCACTGCCCACTACACAGGGTCACTGCCCACTACACAGGCTCACTGCCCACTACAGGCTCACTGCCCACTACACAGGGTCACTGCCACTACACAGGGTCACTGCCCACTACAGGGTCACTGCCACTACACAGGCTCACTGCCCACTACACAAGGTCACTGCCCGCTACACAGGGTCACTGCCACTACACAGGGTCACTGCCCACTACAGGGTCACTGCCACTACACAGGGTCACTGCCCACTACACAGGGTCACTGCCCACTACACAGGGTCACTGCCCACTACACAGGGTCACTGCCCACTACAGGGTCACTGCCACTACACTGCCCACTACAGGGTCACTGCCCACTACACAGGGTCACTGCCCACTACACAGGGTCACTGCCCACTACACAGGGTCACTGCCCACTACACAGGGTCACTGCCCACTACACAGGGTCACTGCCACTACACAGGGTCACTGCCCACTACAGGGTCACTGCCACTACACAGGGTCACTGCCCACTACACAGGGTCACTGCCCACTACACAGGGTCACTGCCCACTATACAGGGTCACTGCCAACTACACAGGGTCACTGCCCACTACACAGGGTCACTGCCCACTACACAGGCTCACTGCCCACTACACAGGGTCACTGCCCACTACACAGGGTCACTGCCCACTACAGGGTCACTGCCACTACACAGGGTCACTGCCCACTACACAGGCTCACTGCCCACTACAGGCTCACTGCCCACTACACAGGGTCACTGCCACTACACAGGGTCACTGCCCACTACAGGCTCACTGCCCACTACACAGGCTCACTGCCACTACACAGGCTCACTGCCCACTACACAAGGTCACTGCCCACTACACAGGGTCACTGCCACTACACAGGGTCACTGCCCACTACAGGGTCACTGCCACTACACAGGGTCACTGCCCACTACACAGGGTCACTGCCCACTACACAGGGTCACTGCCCACTATACAGGGTCACTGCCAACTACACAGGGTCACTGCCCACTACACAGGGTCACTGCCCACTACACAGGGTCACTGCCCACTACACAGGGTCACTGCCCACTACAGGGTCACTGCCCACTACACAGGGTCACTGCCCACTACACAGGGTCACTGCCCACTACACAGGGTCACTGCCCACTACACAGGGTCACTGCCCACTACACAGGGTCACTGCCCACTACACAGGCTCACTGCCCACTACACAGGCTCACTGCCACTACACAGGGTCACTGCCCACTACACAGGGTCACTGCCCACTACACAGGGTCACTGCCCACTACACAGGCTCACTGCCCACTACACAGGCTCACTGCCACTACACAGGGTCACTACTTTCTAGCGGCCACATCTCTTTTTTGAGCGAAATGGGTTGACTCAGTTCTCAGTAACTTGTTGTCAGTAAATCTAAAATAATAATATGGTGCTTTTGCTTTGTGGAGATCTGTCTTAACCCGACTGTTGTGTCTCACTCAGTAATAAGAAAGAGAACAGTTCAAAGTGTTACTGAATCTGCCTTGAAACATAAACTTAAAATGTATTTTGTCCTGTTGTCAGTCTCTCTCTCTGGTCTCTCTCTGGTCTCTCTCTGGTCTCTCTCTGGCTTCTCTCTGGTCTCTCTCTGGTCTCTCTGGTCTCTCTCTGGTCTCTCTCTGGTCTCTCTCTGGTCTCTCTCTGGTCTCTCTCTCTGGTCTCTCTCTGGTCTCTCTCTGGTCTCTCTCTGGTCTCACGATCAGTGTAAACAGATATAGATCAACATATTTTTACCGTAAAGAGTTTGTGACGGAATCCAGAATGACAAGATTCCTGACAGTAACAACACTTCCTGCGAGAGAGAGAGACCAGAGAGAGACCAGAGAGAGACCAGAGAGAGACCAGAGAGAGACTATAGAGAGAGACCAGAGAGAGACCAGAGAGAGACCAGAGAGAGACCAGAGAGAGAGACCAGAGAGAGACCAGAGAGAGACCAGAGAGAGACCAGAGAGAGACCAGAGAGAGACCAGAGAGAGACCAGAGAGAGACCAGTGAGAGAGAGAGACCAGAGAGAGACCAGAGAGAGACCAGAGAGAGACCAGTGAGAGAGAGAGAGACCTGAGAGAGACCTGTCCCCCTGCTGTATCCTTCACAGTTGTTGTCTCTGCAGGTGGGACATGTCCTCGGTCTCGGACTCCTTCCTGTGCCCCGTGTGTCTGGAGGTCTTCTCTGATCCAGTGTCCACTCCGTGTGGACATAACTTCTGTAAGCGCTGCCTCAGCCAGGCCTGGGACACTCATGATCCCTGCTCCTGTCCCCTGTGTAAAGAAGTCTTCAGCAGCAGACCCCAGCTGAAAACCAACACCTTCATCTCAGAGATGGTGTCCGTGCTGCAGCCGGAGTCCCAACCTGTGGTCCTGTGCGACATGTGTCCGGAGCCGCAGCAGGAGTCCCAACCTGTGGTCCTGTGCGACATGTGTCCAGAGCCGCAGCAGGAGGCCCTGAAGTCCTGCCTGCTGTGTCTGTCGTCCTTCTGTGAGAGCCACCTCCAGCCCCATCTCACCCTCCCTGGGCTGAAGAGGCACCCGCTGATGGAGCCTGTGGAGAACCTGGAGGACAGGGTGTGTGCCAAACACCAGCGCCCCCTAGAGCTCTTCTGTGGCACCGACCAGAGCTGCGTCTGCACCATGTGTGTTCTTCTGGAGCACAAGAACCATAAGTTAGTGTCTCTGGAGGAGGGCTGCGAGCGCAGGAGGTCCTCGGTGCTGCAGGCCCAGGCCCAGAGCCAGGAGCTGCTGCAGCAGAAGAGGCAGCAGGTCCAGCAGACCAGGAGCAGCCTGGAGCTCAGCCAGAGAGAGGCCCTCAGAGAAAGCTCCCTCATGGTCCAGTCCTTCTCTGCTGTCGTGAACACGGCTCAGAAGTGTCTGGACCGCCACATGGCCTCCATCCAACTGGTCCAGGAGAGAAACCAGACTCAGGCTGAGGCCGTCATCGAGAATCTGCAGCAGGAGATCTGTGTGCTGCAGCAGAGGAGCGCTGAGGCCCAGAGGTTCACTCGGGCTGAAGACCCGCTGGTGTTTCTGCAGAGGTGCCCTGACCTCAGACCTCCTGCTGAGAGCTGCAGACAGAGCTGCAGAGAGAGCTTCGAGGCCCAGAGCTGTGAGGGCAGTGTGGGCCGCGCCCTGAGCGAGCTGCAGGACTCTCTCTCTGATCACTTCTCCCGTCTGGCCTCAGAGTCCAGAGCAGAGGACTTCAGGAGACTCAGGAGGTTCTCAGTGGACCTCAGTCTGGACCCGGACACAGCACATCCTCAGCTGGTCCTGTCCAAAGACCAGAAGCAGGTCCACTACAGCGCAGTGAAGACCAAAGCCAGAGAGAGTCCTCTTCGCTTCCAACACTTTGTGAACGTCATGACCAAGCAGAGTTTCTCCAGTGGACAGTTCTACTTCGAGGTCCAGGTCAAAGGGAAGACGGACTGGGATGTGGGCGTGGCCCTGGAGACCATCAACAGGAAGGAGAAGATCAGTGCGAGCCCCAAACACGGACAGTGGACCATGTGGCTGAGGAACGGCAGCGAGTACGCAGCTCTGAGCAGTCCCAGCACTCCTCTGCTCCTGCAGGCGCCTCCTCAGACGGTGGCCGTGTTTGTGGACTACGGCCTGGTCTATGGTCAGGGCCTGGTCTCCTTCTACGACGCTGACTCCTCAGACCTCCTCTACTCCTTCACCAACTGCTGCTTCAGAGGGAGGCTCCTCCCAGTCCTCAGCCCCTGCCTCAACGACAGAGGAACCAACTCTGCTCCTCTGGTCCTCACCGCTGTTCAGAGACTGTAGACTCACCTCCTTCTCACCTCCTCACCCTCTACCCCTCCTCACCTCCTCTCTTCCTCACCTCCTCTCCCCCTCACCTCCTCCTCCCCCCTGAGAGAACAAAGCAGATGTAACCAGAGTTATGTTGCTCATGATCAGATGTACCTAACTTCAAAAGGAGAAACCATGTGAGTTTATAGTTTGTAACTAGTTCTTGTTTGAAGAAGCCCCAAAACTTCACAGTGATAAAACCATGTGTGAGGAGGAGGAGGGTGACTGCACGAGCTGAGGCGCTGTGTGAAGCTGCAGATGGCTCCTCCTGCTGAGTCCTACATTATATCTAACATCAGCTGTTCACTAAATAAGACACAATAACACATTCATCATAAACAAATCATAAAGAGAAACATGAAACAGCCTGAGGCAGGTCTCTGTATAGAAAGTGTCCTGGACTCTGTCATTCATGATAAAGACAAATCTTAAAGAAGACGACTGTTTACTTACTGTGTACTTATGTGTACTTACTGTGTACTTATGTGTACTTACTGTGTACTTACTGTACTTACTGTGTACTTACTGTACTTACTGTGTACTTACTGTACTTACTGTGTACTTACTGTGTACTTACTGTACTTACTGTGTACTTACTGTGTACTTACTGTGTACTTACTGTACTTACTGTGTACTTACTGTACTTACTGTGTACTTACTGTGTACTTACTGTGTACTTACTGTACTTACTGTGTACTTACTGTGTACTTACTGTGTACTTACTGTACTTATGTGTACTTATGTGTAGAAGTAATCTGTTTATTCCTTGGTATTTTGGGGCATGTAGGAAACACATCAATAAAAGAATAAAAGACAAAAGTCTATATCATTAAATGCGTCGTAACTGTTTTCTGTGACTTTCTGATTCTCACAAAAAAAACTGATTTTTTTGCAAAGTTTTAATTTCTGCACAAAAAACTGTGCCCATGAAAGACGTATACACACACACACACACACACAGACACACAGACACACACAGACACACACACACACACACACAGACACACACACACACACAGACACACACACACACACGCACACAGACACACACACACACACACACACACGGACACACACACACACAGACACACACACACACACACACAGACACACACACACACACACACGCACACACACACACTATATTCCCACGTGTTTTCCTGCACTTTGAATGAATTTCAAACAATAATAAACAAATCTCTTTCCTCTCCGCGTGTTGCTGTCTGCGGACCTGGCGCCCCTGGTGGCAGTAGGACCAAGATGGCGGCGTGTTGCTGTCTGCGGACCTGGCGCCCCTGGCAGTAGGACCAAGATGGCGGCGTGTTGCTGTCTGCGGACCTGGCGCCCCTGGCAGTAGGACCAAGATGGCGGCGGAGGAGAGCGGGCTGAAGCGACGGGTGCATCAAAACAACGTCCTGAAACACGGTGAGGATGTGCTTTAGCGCTGTTTAGACCCAGACTGGCCCAGGACACCCGTCACCTCTACACGTACACGTACACGTACACGTACATCAGCAGCTGGAACACAGAGGGTACCCGCCCCGAACCCAGAGCTAACCCCAACCCGCGGACCGAGCTCCGAACCGGGGGGACCACGGAGCTAACACCCGTGAATGCACAGGACCCAGCGGACTGGACCCAGCGGACTGGATGGAGCGGACGGAAGGTCTCTGATGGGAACACTTCTGTGGACGGTCTGATTCTCTGGTCTGCTGTTGGCGAATCTACAACTTTGTCAAGTCCTCCGAGATCACTATTGTGATTTAGGACTATGTCGAAATAGATAGAATCTCTCTCTGGTCTCTCTCTGGTCTCTCTCCCTGGTCTCTCTCTGGTCTCTCTCTAGTCTCTCTCCCTGGTCTCTCTCTGGTCTCTCTCTGGTCTCTCTCTGGTTCTCTCTCTGGTCTCTCTCTGGTCTCTCTCTGGTTCTCTCTCTGGTCTCTCTCTGGTCTCTCTCTGGTTCTCTCTCTGGTCTCTCTCTGGTCTCTCTCTGGTCTCTCTCTGGTTCTCTCTCTGGTCTCTCTCTGGTCTCTCTCTGGTCTCTCTCTCTGGTTCTCTCTCTGGTCTCTCTCTGGTCTCTCTCTCTGGTCTCTCTCTGGTCTCTCTCTGGTCTCTCTCTCTGGTTCTCTCTCTGGTCTCTCTCTGGTCTCTCTCTGGTTCTCTCTCTTCTCTCTCTGCCCTCTCTGCTCTCTCTCTGATCTCTCTCTCTGCTCTTCCGGTTCTCACCGCCTGGTCTCTCTCTCTCTCTGCAGACGTGCCTCCCCCTCCCCCGTCCCCCATGGTGCCTGCTGCTGGTCCGGTGCAGCTGGTAGATGCAGATGAGGAGGAGCATTCGTTCAGTCTCCAGGAGGAGGCGCTGGAGAGGCTGCTGCTGCGGGAGGAGGTGCAGGACCTGAGTGTGGTGGTGGTGTCTGTGGCCGGAGCCTTTCGCAAGGGCAAGTCCTTCCTCCTGGACTTCATGCTGCGCTACATGTACAGCCACGACCAGGTGAGAGCCACGACCAGGTGAGAGCCACAACCAGGTGAGAGCCACGACCAGGTGAGAGCCACGACCAGGTGAGAGCCACGACCAGGTGAGAGCCACGACCAGGTGAGAGCCACGACCAGGTGAGAGCCACGACCAGGTGAGAGCCACGACCAGGTGAGAGCCACGACCAGGTGAGAGCCACGACCAGGTGAGAGCCACGACTAGGTGAGAGCCACGACCAGGTGAGAGCCACGACCAGGTGAGAGCCACGACCAGGTGACACCTCTGGTCTCTCTCTCTCTGGTATGTATTTAGAAAGCTGGCCAGATCATTCAAAAGAATGTTATGAACATGTATTTAACCTTTCTTGTCTCTCTTTTTCTTGTCTCTCTTTTTCTTGTCTCTCTTTTTCTTGTCTCTCTTTTTCTTGTCTCTCTTTTTCTTGTCTCTCTTTTTCTTGTCTCTTTTTCTGGTCTCTCTCTTTCTGGTCTCTCAATTTCTTGTCTCTCTCGTTCTGGTCTCTTTGCTTGCTCTCTGCTCTTTCTCTCTCTAGTCTCTCTCTCTGGTCTCTCTCCCTGGTCTCTCTCTGGTCTCTCTCTCTGGTCTCTCTCTGGTCTCTATCTGGTCTCTCTCTCTCTGGTCTCTCTCTGGTCTCTCTCTGGTCTCACTCTCTCTGGTCTCTCTCTCTGGTCTCTCTCTGGTCTCTCTCTGGTCTCTTTCTGGTCTCTCTCTGGTCTCTCTCTGGTCTCTCTCTGGTCTCACTCTCTCTGGTCTCTCTCTGGTCTCTCTCTGGTCTCTCTCTGGTCTCTCCCTGGTCTCTCTGGTCTCTCCCTGGTCTCTCCCTGGTCTCTCTGGTGGACTTTATCCTCAGATAAGAGCAGTACACACAGTTCTTTGTGCTTAAATCCTCTTTCCCAGATTGTCCCTCTGCTCTCGCCGTAGCTCAGTCCACGTGAGTCACACACAACGCTGTGCTAACCCTAAAGCTCAGGGATGTAACTTTCAAACTCACTGTGGTTTAATCCTACAACATGCTTCTATCAGAGAGAGAGACCAGAGAGAGAGAGACCAGAGAGAGAGAGACCAGAGAGAGAGAGACCAGAGAGAGACCAGAGAGAGAGAGACCAGAGAGAGAGAGACCAGAGAGAGAGAGACCAGAGAGAGAGAGACCAGAGAGAGAGAGACCAGAGAGAGAGAGACCAGAGAGAGAGAGACCAGAGAGAGAGAGACCAGAGAGCGAGAGACCAGAGAGCGAGAGACCAGAGAGCGAGAGACCAGAGAGAGAGAGACCAGAGAGAGAGAGAGACCAGAGAGAGAGACCAGAGTGAGAGACCAGAGTGAGAGACCAGAGTGAGAGACCAGAGTGAGAGAGTGAGAGACCAGAGTGAGAGACCAGAGTGAGAGACCAGAGAGAGTGAGAGACCAGAGAGAGAGTGAGAGACCAGAGAGAGAGAGACCAGAGAGAGAGAGAGACCAGAGTGAGAGACCAGAGTGAGAGACCAGACCAGAGTGAGAGACCAGAGTGAGAGAGACCAGAGTGAGAGACCAGAGTGAGAGACCAGAGTGAGAGACCAGAGTGAGAGACCAGAGTGAGAGACCAGAGTGAGAGACCAGAGTGAGAGACCAGAGAGAGAGACCAGAGAGAGAGACCAGAGTGAGAGACCAGAGTGAGAGACCAGAGTGAGAGACCAGAGTGAGAGAGACCAGAGTGAGAGACCAGAGTGAGAGACCAGAGAGAGAGAGAGACCAGAGAGAGTGAGAGACCAGAGTGAGAGTGAGAGACCAGCCACCAACTGCTAAAGGCCTGTGTACAGTTGCGCGGCGCTGCTTACGGTTGCGTTGGACCTACGTAGCCACAGTTAGTGGTACAGTCACAGTTAGTGGTACAGTCACAGTTAGTGGTACAGTCACAGTTAGTGGTACAGTCACGCGTTTCCCTTAAGGAGTTTTGAAGAGAATGTTGTAATCCCTCAACCAACCACATGATGGCGATCTCACAGGAGTTGCCTGAGAAACCAAAGCGGTCTCATTTACGCTGCTACTTTCTCCTCTTCACAGTTAGAAATGTTGGCGGGTGCGCGGCAGGCTACGTTAAGGGCACGTGACATCACATCACCACCGTAAGCGCCGCGCGACTACACTCTAGGCTTTAGTCACGTGGCTTTGATAAATGCACTACGGAAGCATCGAGGACGTCGTGATGGATGAGGCAAACTATCAAAACCACAAAGACACAAGGAAGAAAGACAAAGCTCGCTCCACAGCCGGTGGAGTCCAGCACTTTAAGGCAGTATTGAAGGAGATGAGACAATGTGGCAAGACCTTCCCCATTAGCATCCTGATAACCCGCTCGGGCTCCCCTCCATGTGGGCTCCATGTGGGCTCCATGATGTGGGCTCCATGATGTGGGCTCCATGATGTGGGCTCCATGATGTGGGCTCCATGATGTGGGCTCCATGTGGGCTCCATGATGTGGGCTCCATGATGTGGGCTCCATGATGTGGGCTCCATGATGTGGGCTCCATGATGTGGGCTCCATGATGTGGGCTCCATGATGTGGGCTCCATGATGTGGGCTCCATGATGTGGGCTCCATGTGGGCTCCATGATGTGGGCTCCATGATGTGGGCTCCATGATGTGGGCTCCATGATGTGGGCTCCATGATGTGGGCTCCATGATGTGGGCTCCATGATGTGGGCTCCATGTGGGCTCCATGATGTGGGCTCCATGATGTGGGCTCCATGATGTGGGCTCCATGATGTGGGCTCCATGATGTGGGCTCCATGATGTGGGCTCCATGATGTGGGCTCCATGATGTGGGCTCCATGATGTGGGCTCCATGATGTGGGCTCCATGATGTGGGCTCCATGATGTGGGCTCCATGATGTGGGCTCCATGATGTGGGCTCCATGTGGGCTCCATGATGTGGGCTCCATGATGTGGGCTCCATGATGTGGGCTCCATGTGGGCTCCATGATGTGGGCTCCATGATGTGGGCTCCATGATGTGGGCTCCATGATGTGGGCTCCATGATGTGGGCTCCATGATGTGGGCTCCATGATGTGGGCTCCATGATGTGGGCTCCATGATGTGGGCTCCATGATGTGGGCTCCATGATGTGGGCTCCATGTGGGCTCCATGATGTGGGCTCCATGATGTGGGCTCCATGTGGGCTCCATGTGGGCTCCATGATGTGGGCTCCATGTGGGCTCCATGATGTGGGCTCCATGTGGGCTCCATGTGGGCTCCATGTGGGCTCCATGATGTGGGCTCCATGATGTGGGCTCCATGATGTGGGCTCCATGTGGGCTCATGTGGGCTCATGTGGGCTCCATGTGGGCTCATGTGGGCTCCCCCAGACTTATACAGCCATGTGAGCATTCAGCAGACAATCTAGCCACATATGATTTACCAAATGATAACTTAAATACCATTCCAGTGTCACTTCAGTCTTGTGCTTTGCCTCTGACGCCCGTCGGGAGCAGAGCACAGCAAATATCAGTTTCTTCATATTTGGATTGAACCAGAACAGATTATTTTACCATCGCATTCTCTGACAAACTACAACTAGCAAATTTGTTTTCTCTGCTTTTGACCTTCTCTGGTCTCACTCTGGTCTCTCTCTCTCTAGTCTCACTCTGGGTTCACTGGTCTCTCTCTCTCTCTCTCTCGACCTCTCAACCTCTCTCTCTCGACCTCTCTCTCTCTCTCTCTCTCTCGACCTCTCTCTCTCGACCTCTCAACCTCTCTCTCTCGACCTCTCTCTCTCTCTCTCTCTCTCGACCTCTCTCTCTCGACCTCTCTCTCTCGACCTCTCAACCTCTCTCTCTCGACCTCTCTCTCTCTCTCTCTCTCGACCTCTCTCTCTCGACCTCTCAACCATCTCTCTCTCTCGACCTCTCTCTCTCTCTCTCTCTCGAACCTCTCTCTCTCGACCCTCTCAACCTCTCTCTCTCGACCTCTCTCTCTCTCTCTCTCGACCTCTCTCTCTCGCCCTCTCTCTCTCGACCCTCTCTCTCTCTCTCTCTCGACCTCTCAACCTCTCTCTCTCGACCTCTCTCTCTCTCTCTCTCTCGACCTCTCTCTCTCGACCTCTCTCTCTCGACCTCTCTCTCTCTCTCTCATCTCTCTCTCTCTCTCTGTCTGGACCTTCAGTACTGTGACTCTTGTGCTGGTGTTGTGCCCCAGGGCAGCTGTGACTCTTGTGCTGGTGTTGTGCCCCAGGGCAGCTGTGACTCTTGTGCTGGTGTTGTGCCTCAGGGCAGCTGTGACTCTTGTGCTGGTGTTGTGCCCCAGGGCAGCTGTGACTCTTGTGCTGGTGTTGTGCCCCAGGGCAGCTGTGACTCTTGTGCTGGTGTTGTGCCTCAGGGCAGCTGTGACTCTTGTGCTGGTGTTGTGCCCCAGGGCAGCTGTGACTCTTGTGCTGGTGTTGTGCCCCAGGGCAGCTGTGACTCTTGTGCTGGTGTTGTGCCTCAGGGCAGCTGTGACTCTTGTGCTGGTGTTGTGCCCAGGGCAGCTGTGACTCTTGTGCTGGTGTTGTGCCCAGGGCAGCTGTGACTCTTGTGCTGGTGTTGTGCCCCAGGGCAGCTGGGACTCTTGTGCTGGTGTTGTGCCCCAGGGCAGCTGTGACTCTTGTGCTGGTGTTGTGCCCCAGGGCAGCTGGGACTCTTGTGCTGGTGTTGTGCCCCAGGGCAGCTGTGACTCTTGTGCTGGTGTTGTGCCCCAGGGCAGCTGTGACTCTTGTGCTGGTGTTGTGCCCCAGGGCAGCTGAGACTCTTGTGCTGGTGGTGTGCCTCAGGGCAGCTGTGACTCTTGTGCTGGTGTTGTGCCTCAGGGCAGCTGTGACTCTTGTGCTGGTGTTGTGCCCCAGGGCAGCTGTGACTCTTGTGCTGGTGTTGTGCCCCAGGGCAGCGGTGACTCTTGTGCTGGTGTTGTGCCTCAGGGCAGCTGTGACTCTTGTGCTGGTGTTGTGCCCCAGGGCAGCGGTGACTCTTGTGCTGGTGTTGTGCCCCAGGGCAGCTGCGACTCCTGGCTCGGTGGAGAAGACGACCCTCTGACCGGCTTCTCGTGGAGAGGAGGCTGCGAGCGCGAGACCACAGGGATCCTGGCCTGGAGCGAGCTGTTCGTGGTCCACAAACCAGATGGATCTAAGGTCAGACACCAGCTCCTCTCTCTGGTCTCTCTCTGGTCTCTCTCTCTGGTCTCTCTCTGTGCTATCTTTCTCTCTCTGGTCTCTCTCTCTGGTCTCTCTCTCTGGTCTCTCTCTCTGGTCTCTCTGTGCTCTCTCTCTCTGCTCTCTCTCTCTGTCCAGTGCAGTTCATTATGACAGA
>OZ035825.1:50924176-50939176 GCA_964034765.1 Knipowitschia caucasica
AACACTAGGACTCCCAGAGCAGTCAATATGACTGCTGTTTAACACTAGGACTCTCAGAGCAGTCAATATGACTGCTGTTTAACACTAGGACTCTCAGAGCAGTCAATATGACTGCTGTTTAACACTAGGACTCTCAGAGCAGTCAATATGACTGCTGTTTAACACTAGGACTCTAAGAGCAGTCAATATGACTGCTGTTTAACACTAGGACTCCCAGAGCAGTCAATATGACTGCTGTTTAACACTAGGACTCTCAGAGCAGTCAATATGACTGCTGTTTAACACTAGGACTCTCAGAGCAGTCAATATGACTGCTGTTTAACACTAGGACTCTCAGAGCAGTCAATATGACTGCTGTTTAACACTAGGACTCTCAGAGCAGTCAATATGACTGCTGTTTAACACTAGGACTCTCAGAGCAGTCATTATGACTGCTGTTTAACACTAGGACTCTCAGAGCAGTCATTATGACTGCTGTTTAACACTAGGACTCCCAGAGCAGTCAATATGACTGCTGTTTAACACTAGGACTCTCAGAGCAGTCAATATGACTGCTGTTTAACACTAGGACTCTCAGAGCAGTCATTATGACTCCTGTTTAACACTAGGACTCTCAGAGCAGTCAATATGACTGCTGTTTAACACTAGGACTCTCAGAGCAGTCAATATGACTGCTGTTTAACACTAGGACTCTCAGAGCAGTCAATATGACTGCTGTTTAACACTAGGACTCTCAGAGCAGTCAATATGACTGCTGTTTAACACTAGGACTCTCAGAGCAGTCAATATGACTCCTGTTTAACACTAGGACTCTCAGAGCAGTCAATATGACTGCTGTTTAACACTAGGACTCTCAGAGCAGTCAATATGACTCCTGTTTAACACTAGGACTCTCAGAGCAGTCAATATGACTGCTGTTTAACACTAGGACTCTCAGAGCAGTCAATATGACTGCTGTTTAACACTAGGACTCTCAGAGCAGTCAATATGACTGCTGTTTAACACTAGGACTCTCAGAGCAGTCAATATGACTGCTGTTTAACACTAGGACTCTCAGAGCAGTCAATATGACTCCTGTTTAACACTAGGACTCTCAGAGCAGTCAATATGACTGCTGTTTAACACTAGGACTCTCAGAGCAGTCAATATGACTGCTGTTTAACACTAGGACTCTCAGAGCAGTCAATATGACTGCTGTTTAACACTAGGACTCTCAGAGCAGTCAATATGACTGCTGTTAGTGTGGGGTTCTATGCATCATCAGAAAAATCCACTGGTCCTGGCCAAGAGGGACTAAAGAAGGACCTGGTACTGGTTAAACAGGACCAGAGGAAACACTCCCGGGTAGGGTAGGGTAGGGTAGGGTAGGGTAGGGTAGAGTAGAGTAGAGTAGAGTAGAGTAGAGTAGAGTAGAGTAGAGTAGAGTAGAGTAGAGTAGAGTAGAGTAGAGTAGAGTAGAGTAGAGTAGAGTAGAGTAGAGTAGAGATTTCCTTTGATCTAAAGTTTCCTGTTTGTGTTTCAGTCGTACATGAAGATCTACCAGGGGGAGGAGCTACCACACCCCAAGTCCATGCTGCAGGTCAGACACACACACACCCACTCAGACACACACACACACTCACACCCACTCAGACACACACGCACACACGTAAAACCATGAAGAGAGAGACTTGGCAGGGCTCAGATGTAACCAACTGGAGAAGCGTCATCCAAGGAGCCGTCTGCACCAGGAGCAGAGAGCCGTCTGCAGCTACAGGGGACGACACAGGACCCAGAGGAGAGAGGAGACCCCCACAGCAGACCCCCACAGCAGACCCCCACAGCAGGCCCCCACAGCAGGCCCCCACAGCAGGCCCCCACAGCAGACCCCCACAGCAGACCCCCACAGCAGACCCCCACAGCAGGCCCCCACAGCAGACCCCCACAGCAGGCCCCCACAGCAGACCCCCACAGCAGGCCCCCACAGCAGACCCCCACAGCAGACCCCCCACAGCAGACCCCCACAGCAGACCCCCACAGCAGACCCCCACAGCAGACCCCCACAGCAGACCCCCACAGCAGACCCCCACAGCAGGCCCCCACAGCAGACCCCCACAGCAGGCCCCCACAGCAGACCCCCACAGCAGGCCCCCACAGCAGGCCCCCACAGCAGACCCCCACAGCAGACCCCCACAGCAGACCCCCACAGCAGACCCCCACAGCAGACCCCCACAGCAGACCCCCACAGCAGACCCCCACAGCAGGCCCCCACAGCAGGCCCCCACAGCAGACCCCCACAGCAGACCCCCACAGCAGACCCCCACAGCAGACCCCAGCTCCCAGTGCAGAGGCTCCTCCAGAGGAGCCTCCGGTTCCGCGTCTGTCCTCCGTGAGCTCTGCTGTCCAATAGGAGCCGATCGTCACACGTGTCCATATGTTTATATAAAAAAGTTCACTTGCAAATAGGACAGTCCGAATACGAACCGGAGCAAAAGAAAAAAGTTTGGTCCACTTTTGATTCGGATCAAGCAACTTTTCAGGTCTGAATACACCCTTAAAAACCATTAAAAGAACCTTAGCATCGATCCTGAAACACACGGGGAGCCAATGCAGCGATTTTAGAAACTGGTGTAATGTGGTCCCGCCCCCTGGTCTTAGTCAGGACCCGCCCCCTGGTCTTAGTCAGGACACGCCCCCTGGTCTAAGTCAGGTCCCGCCCTCTGGTCTTAGTCAGGACACGCCCCCTGGTCTAAGTCAGGTCCCGCCCCCTGGTCTTAGTCAGGACACGCCCCCTGGTCTTAGTCAGGACCCGCCCCCTGGTCTTAGTCAGGACACGGCCCCTGGTCTAAGTCAGGTCCCGCCCCTGGTCTTAGTCAGGACACGCCCCCTGGTCTAAGTCAGGTCCCGCCCCCTGGTCTTAGTCAGGACACGCCCCCTGGTCTTAGTCAGGACCCGCCCCCTGGTCTTAGTCAGGACACGGCCCCTGGTCTAAGTCAGGTCCCGCCCCCTGGTCTTTAGTCAGGTCCCGCCCCCTGGTCTTAGTCAGGACCCGCCCCCTGGTCTTAGTCAGGACCCGCCCCCTGGTCTTAGTCAGGACCCGCCCCCTGGTCTTAGTCAGGACCCGCCCCCTGGTCTTAGTCAGGACCCGCCCCCTGGTCTTAGTCAGGACCCGCCCCCTGGTCTTAGTCAGGACCCGCCCCCTGGTCTTAGTCAGGACCCGCCCCCTGGTCTTAGTCAGGACCCGCCCCCTGGTCTTAGTCAGGACACGCCCCCTGGTCTTAGTCAGGACCCGCCCCCTGGTCTTAGTCAGGACCCGCCCCCTGGTCTTAGTCAGGACCCGCCCCCTGGTCTTAGTCAGGACTAATTCAAGACGTGAAATGTTCTTTTGTGGAAGACCAGAGAGCAGGCATTACAGTAGTCACACACACGCGCACTCACAGACACACATACACACACACACGCACATACACACGCACAGACACACACACTCTCTGGATGTAATTGTTGTGTATTTGTGTGTTTAGGCCACAGCTGAAGCCAATAACCTGTCAGCTGTAGCAGGAGCCAAAGAGATCTACCACAGAAGCATGGAGCAGGTACTGAGGCTAATGTTCAGATACACTACAGATGGACTATGCTAAAAGCCTAGCTTTATGCTAACACGCTAGCTCTATGCTAACACACTAGCTTTATGCTAACATGCTGGCTTTATGCTAACATGCTGGCTTTATGCTAACATGCTGGCTTTATGCTAACATGCTGGCTTTATGCTACATGCTAGCTCTATGCTAACACGCTAGCTCTATGCTAACACGCTAGCTCTATGCTAACACGCTAGCTCTATGCTAACACACTAGCTCTATGCTAACCCGCTAAGAGGATAGAGAGGGAAGAGATGACTGACTAAAAACCTGTTCCTTTGAAAGTAAAGGCTGAAGTTACAGACGTCCCCTTTAATACCTGTTTCCATGTCAGATTTGCGGCGGCGAGCGTCCCTACCTGGCACCCTCGGAGCTGGAGCGTCACCATGGCGACCTGCGGGAGGCGTGCGTGCGTCAGTTCCGGTCGGTGAAGAAGATGGGGGGGGAGGAGTTCTGCAGGAAGTACCAGCTGCAGCTGGAGGCGGAGCTTGACGAGGCCTACGTCTCCTTCTCCAAACACAACCACGGAAAGAACCTGTTCCACGCCGCCCGCACGCCCGCCACGCTCTTTGTTCTCATGGCTGCCATGTACGTGGTCTCCATGGTGACGGGCTTCCTGGGCGTGGCCTCTGTGGCAGCGCTCTGCAACCTGGTGATGGGCGTGGCTCTGATGGCGCTGTGCGTCTGGGCCTACGTCAAGTATTCAGGAGAATTCAGAGACCTGGGAGCTGGTATCGACCAGGTGGCAGACTTCCTCTGGGAGCAGGTGAGACTATACACATACCATGTGAGAGACCAGGTGAGAGAGACCAGGTGAGAGAGAGCAGGTGAGAGAGAGCAGGTGAGACTATACACATACCAGGTGAGAGACCAGGTGAGAGAGACCAGGTGAGAGAGACCAGGTGAGAGAGAGCAGTTGAGAGAGAGCAGGTGAGAGAGTGCAGGTGAGAGAGTGCAGGTGAGACTATACACATACCAGGTGAGAGACCAGGTGAGAGACCAGGTGAGAGAGACCAGGTGAGAGAGACCAGGTGAGAGAGAGCAGGTGAGAGAGAGCAGGTGAGAGAGAGCAGGTGAGAGAGAGCAGGTGAGAGAGAGCAGGTGAGAGAGAGCAGTTGAGAGAGAGCAGGTGAGAGAGAGCAGGTGAGAGAGAGCAGGTGGGAGAGAGCAGGTGAGAGAGAGCAGGTGAGAGAGAGCAGGTGAGAGAGAGCAGGTGAGAGAGAGCAGGTGAGAGAGAGCAGGTGAGAGAGAGCAGTTGAGAGAGAGCAGGTGAGAGAGAGCAGGTGAGACTATACACATACCAGGTGAGAGAGAGCAGGTGGGAGAGAGCAGGTGAGAGAGAGCAGGTGAGAGAGAGCAGGTGAGACTATACACATACCAGGTGAGAGACCAGGTGAGAGAGACCAGGTGAGAGAGAGCAGGTGAGACTATACACATACCAGGTGAGAGAGAGCAGGTGAGAGAGAGCAGGTGAGAGAGAGCAGGTGAGACTATACACATACCAGGTGAGAGACCAGGTGAGAGAGACCAGGTGAGAGAGACCAGGTGAGACTATACACATACCAGGTGAGAGACCAGGTGAGAGAGACCAGGTGAGAGAGACCAGGTGAGAGAGAGCAGGTGAGAGAGAGCAGGTGAGAGAGAGCAGGTGGGAGAGAGCAGGTGGGAGAGAGCAGGTGGGAGAGAGCAGGTGAGAGAGAGCAGGTGAGAGAGAGCAGTTGAGAGAGAGCAGGTGAGAGAGTGCAGGTGAGAGAGTGCAGGTGAGACTATACACATACCAGGTGAGAGACCAGGTGAGAGAGACCAGGTGAGAGAGACCAGGTGAGAGAGAGCAGGTGAGAGAGGGCAGGTGGGAGAGAGAAGGTGGGAGAGAGTAGGTGAGAGAGACCAGGTGGGAGAGTGCAGGTGAGAGAGTGCAGGTGAGAGAGTGCAGGTGAGAGAGAGCAGGTGAGACTATACACATACCAGGTGAGAGACCAGGTGAGAGAGACCAGGTGAGAGAGACCAGGTGAGAGAGACCAGGTGAGAGAGAGCAGGTGAGAGAGAGCAGGTGAGAGAGAGCAGGTGAGAGAGAGCAGGTGAGAGAGAGCAGGTGAGAGAGACCAGGTGAGAGAGACCAGGTGAGAGAGAGCAGGTGAGAGAGAGCAGGTGAGAGAGAGCAGGTGAGAGAGAGCAGGTGAGAGAGAGCAGGTGAGAGAGGGCAGGTGAGAGAGGGCAGGTGAGAGAGGGCAGGTGAGAGAGGGCAGGTGAGAGAGAGCATTGAGAGAGGGCAGGTGGGAGAGAGCAGGTGAGAGAGAGCAGGTGAGAGAGTGCAGGTGAAAGAGAGCAGGTGAGAGAGAGCAGGTGAGAGAGGGCAGGTGGGAGAGAGCAGGTGAGAGAGAGCAGGTGAGAGAGAGCAGGTGAGAGAGAGCAGTTGAGAGAGGGCAGGTGGGAGAGAGCAGGTGAGAGAGAGCAGGTGAGAGAGAGCAGGTGAGAGAGAGCAGGTGAGAGAGAGCAGGTGAGAGAGAGCAGGTGAGAGAGAGCAGGTGAGAGAGAGCAGGTGGGAGAGTGCAGGTGAGAGAGAGCAGGTGAGAGAGAGCAGGTGAGAGAGAGCAGGTGAGAGAGAGCAGGTGAGAGAGTGCAGGTGAGAGAGAGCAGGTGAGACTATACACATACCAGGTGAGAGAGAGCAGGTGGGAGAGAGCAGGTGGGAGAGAGCAGGTGAGAGTGCAGGTGAGAGAGTGCAGGTGAGAGAGTGCAGGTGAGAGAGTGCAGGTGAGAGTGCAGGTGAGAGTGCAGGTGAGAGAGAGCAGGTGAGAGAGAGCAGGTGAGAGAGAGCAGGTGGGAGAGAGCAGGTGGGAGAGAGCAGGTGGGAGAGTGCAGGTGAGAGAGTGCAGGTGAGAGAGTGCAGGTGAGAGAGTGCAGGTGAGAGAGTGCAGGTGAGAGAGTGCAGGTGAGAGAGTGCAGGTGAGAGAGTGCAGGTGAGAGAGTGCAGGTGAGAGAGTGCAGGTGAGAGAGTGCAGGTGAGAGAGTGCAGGTGAGAGAGTGCAGGTGAGAGAGTGCAGGTGAGAGAGTGCAGGTGAGAGAGTGCAGGTGAGAGAGAGCAGGTGAGACTATACACATACCAGGTGAGAGACCAGGTGAGAGAGAGCAGGTGAGAGAGAGCAGGTGAGAGAGGGCAGGTGGGAGAGAGCAGGTGAGAGAGGGCAGGTGAGAGAGAGCAGTTGAGAGAGGGCAGGTGGGAGAGAGCAGGTGAGAGAGAGCAGGTGAGAGAGAGCAGGTGAGAGAGTGCAGGTGAGAGAGAGCAGGTGGGAGAGGGCAGGTGGGAGAGAGCAGGTGAGAGACCAGGTGAGAGAGACCAGGTGAGAGAGACCAGGTGAGAGAGTGCAGGTGAGAGAGTGCAGGTGAGAGAGTGCAGGTGAGAGAGTGCAGGTGAGAGAGTGCAGGTGAGAGAGTGCAGGTGAGAGAGTGCAGGTGAGAGAGTGCAGGTGAGAGAGTGCAGGTGAGAGAGTGCAGGTGAGAGAGTGCAGGTGAGAGAGTGCAGGTGAGAGAGTGCAGGTGAGAGAGTGCAGGTGAGAGAGTGCAGGTGAGAGAGAGCAGGTGAGAGAGTGCAGGTGAGACTATACACATACCAGGTGAGAGAGAGCAGGTGGGAGAGAGCAGGTGGGAGAGAGCAGGTGGGAGAGAGCAGGTGAGAGAGAGCAGGTGAGAGTGCAGGTGAGAGAGTGCAGGTGAGAGAGTGCAGGTGAGAGAGTGCAGGTGAGAGTGCAGGTGAGAGTGCAGGTGAGAGTGAGCAGGTGGGAGAGAGCAGGTGGGAGAGAGCAGGTGAGAGAGTGCAGGTGAGAGAGTGCAGGTGAGAGAGTGCAGGTGAGAGAGTGCAGGTGAGAGAGTGCAGGTGAGAGAGTGCAGGTGAGAGAGTGCAGGTGAGAGAGTGCAGGTGAGAGAGTGCAGGTGAGAGAGTGCAGGTGAGAGAGTGCAGGTGAGAGAGTGCAGGTGAGAGAGTGCAGGTGAGAGAGTGCAGGTGAGAGAGTGCAGGTGAGAGAGTGCAGGTGAGAGAGTGCAGGTGAGAGAGTGCAGGTGAGAGAGTGCAGGTGAGAGAGAGCAGGTGAGAGAGAGCAGGTGAGACTATACACATACCAGGTGAGAGAGACCAGGTGAGAGAGACCAGGTGAGAGAGACCAGGTGAGAGAGACCAGGTGAGAGAGACCAGGTGAGAGAGACCAGGTGAGAGAGAGCAGGTGAGAGAGTGCAGGTGAGAGAGTGCAGGTGAGAGAGAGCAGGTGAGACTATACACATACCAGGTGAGAGAGACCAGGTGAGAGAGACCAGGTGAGAGAGACCAGGTGAGAGAGACCAGGTGAGAGAGACCAGGTGAGAGAGACCAGGTGAGAGAGTGCAGGTGAGAGAGTGCAGGTGAGAGAGTGCAGGTGAGAGAGTGCAGGTGAGAGAGTGCAGGTGAGAGAGTGCAGGTGAGAGAGTGCGGGTGAGAGAGTGCAGGTGAGAGAGTGCAGGTGAGAGAGAGCAGGTGAGACTATACACATACCAGGTGAGAGACCAGGTGAGAGAGACCAGGTGAGAGAGACCAGGTGAGAGAGACCAGGTGAGAGAGTGCAGGTGAGAGAGACCAGGTGAGAGAGACCAGGTGAGAGAGTGCAGGTGAGAGAGTGCAGGTGAGAGAGTGCAGGTGAGAGAGAGCAGGTGAGAGAGAGCAGGTGAGACTATACACATACCAGGTGAGAGAGACCAGGTGAGAGAGACCAGGTGAGAGAGACCAGGTGAGAGAGACCAGGTGAGAGAGAGCAGGTGAGAGAGAGCAGGTGAGAGAGAGCAGGTGAGAGAGGGCAGGTGGGAGAGAGCAGTTGAGAGAGGGCAGGTGAGAGAGAGCAGTTGAGAGAGGGCAGGTGGGAGAGAGCAGGTGAGAGAGTGCAGGTGAGAGAGAGCAGGTGAGAGAGAGCAGGTGAGAGAGAGCAGGTGAGAGAGAGCAGGTGGGAGAGAGCAGGTGAGAGAGAGCAGGTGAGAGAGAGCAGGTGAGAGAGAGCAGTTGAGAGAGGGCAGGTGGGAGAGAGCAGGTGAGAGAGAGCAGGTGAGAGAGAGCAGTTGAGAGAGGGCAGGTGGGAGAGAGCAGGTGAGAGAGAGCAGGTGAGAGAGAGCAGGTGAGAGAGTGCAGGTGAGAGAGAGCAGGTGAGAGAGAGCAGCTGAGAGAGAGCAGGTGAGAGAGGGCAGGTGGGAGAGAGCAGGTGAGAGACCAGGTGAGAGAGACCAGGTGAGAGAGACCAGGTGAGAGAGACCAGGTGAGAGAGAGCAGGTGAGAGAGCAGGTGAGAGAGTGCAGGTGAGAGAGTGCAGGTGAGAGAGTGCAGGTGAGAGAGTGCAGGTGAGAGAGTGCAGGTGAGAGAGTGCAGGTGAGAGAGTGCAGGTGAGAGAGAGCAGGTGAGAGAGAGCAGGTGAGAGAGAGCAGGTGAGAGAGAGCAGGTGAGAGAGAGCAGGTGAGAGAGAGCAGGTGAGAGAGTGCAGGTGAGAGAGTGCACTGTCTCTACAACATAAGAGATTCCAGGTGTTTAAGTCTAAACATTTGTTTTCCTACGCTCACAGAGGACTCCAGGCAAGGTGAGCCCAACACACAGGACTGAGGCTGTAGACCCAGGACTGAGGCTGTAGACCCAGGGCTGAGGCTGTAGACCCAGGACTGAGGCTGTAGACCCAGGACTGAGGCTGTAGACCTAGGACTGAGGCTGTAGACCTAGGACTGAGGCTGTAGACCCAGGACTGAGGCTGTAGACCCAGGACTGAGGCTGTAGACCCAGGACTGAGGCTGTAGACCCAGGACTGAGGCTGTAGACCCAGGACTGAGGCTGTAGACCCAGGACTGAGGCTGTAGACCCAGGACTGAGGCTGTAGACCTAGGACTGAGGCTGTAGACCCAGGACTGAGGCTGTAGACCCAGGATTGAGGCTGTAGACCCAGGACTGAGGCTGTAGACCCAGGACTGAGGCTGTAGACCCAGGACTGAGGCTGTAGACCCAGGACTGAGGCTGTAGACCCAGGACTGAGGCTGTAGACCCAGGACTGAGGCTGTAGACCCAGGACTGAGGCTGTAGACCCAGGACTGAGGCTGTAGACCCAGGACTGAGGCTGTAGACCCAGGACTGAGGCTGTAGACCCAGGACTGAGGCTGTAGACCCAGGACTGAGGCTGGCCTCAGAGTTGGTGTTGTTGCTGTTTGATTTTGTGCTCATTTTAATAATAATCTAATCCATTCATGTTCTGTGCACAGCAGCGCTTTAGCTCAGTCACGTTAGCGCCAATTCTTCATATCAGCTTGGCTCTTTCTCTCTCTCTCTCTCTCCTCTCCTTCCTCTCTCTCTCTCTCTCTCTCTCTTTCTCTTTCTCTTTCTCTTTCTCTTTCTCTTTCTCTTTCTCTCTCTCTCTCTCTCTCCTCTCCTTCCTCTCTCTCTTCCTCTCTCCTCTCCTTCCTCTCTCTCTTCCTCTCTCCTCTCCTTCCTCTCTCTCTCTCCCTCTCTCCTCTCCTTCCTCTCTCTCTCTCCTCTCTCTCTCTCTTCCTCTCCCCTCCTCTCCTTCCTCTCTCTCTCTCTCTCTCTCTCTCTCTCTCTTCCTCTCTCCTCTCCTTCCTCTCTCTCTCTCCTCTCTCTCTCTCTTCCTCTCTCCTCTCCATCCTCTCTCTCTCTTCCTCTCTCCTTCTCTCTCTCTCCTCTCTCCTCCTCTCCCCTCCTCTCTTCTCTCCCTCCTCCTCTCCTCCTCTCTCTCTCTCCTCTCCCTCCTCCTCTCCTCTCTCTCTCTCTCCTCTCCCTCCTCCTCTCCTCTCTCTCTCCTCTCTCTCCTCTCTTCTCTCTCTCTCTCCTCTCCCTCCTCCTCTCCTCCTCTCTCTCTCCTCCTCCCTCCTCTCTCTCTCTCCTCTCCCTCCTCCCTCTCTCTCCTCTCCCTCCTCCTCTCTCTCTCTCTCTCTCCTCTCCCTCCTCCTCTCCTCTCTCTCCAACACCAGCTGACCTCAGATCCACACCTCCCTGAGATCTCCTTCTCGCTCCTGTGCACACAACCTTTTCATCCTGCTGTGGTTTCCTTCGTTTGTAAAGTTTCTCTGCATCATCGCCGCCGCCCTCTCTCTCTCCCTATTTCTCTCTCTCCCCTCTCCCTCTCTCTCTCCTCATTAACCTCTCTCCCCCTCTCTGCCCTCTCTCCCCCTCTCTGCCCTCTCTCTCTCCCCCCTCTCTCTCTCTCTCCCTCTCCCCCCTCTCTCTCTCTCATTAACCTCTCTGCCCTCTCTCTCTTCCCCCCCCCCCCTCTCTCTCTCTCTCCTCATTAACCTCTCTCTCCCCCTCTCCCCCCTCTCTTTCTCTGCAGATGTTGTCTAAGGTGGTGGAGGTGGCTCGGAGTCGTGTGCCCCTGATGAGCTGGATCCCTCTGCCTCGACCTCGGCTCAACACCAACAACAACGTCAAGAAGAAAAACTAGAGCAGCGGTAGCGGCGATGGCGGCGGCGGCCATCTTGTCTCCTCCCGTTGGAGACGAGCCGACGGAACTCGCTTCTCTCTTCACTTCTCTCTCATTCCACAAAAACAAACTCTACTGGACTCGTTTGTTCACTTCAGCGTCTCCTCCACCAAAGTTTACAGCTGGATCCAACATTTCATTGCCGCCATTTTGGGAGAGATTTCCTCAGTCTCTCTCGCTCTCTGGTCTCTCTCTCTCTGGTCCCTCTCTCTCTCTCTCTCTGTTTTTGAGAGGTCATAGGCCCTGTCCAGACAAAGACAAAACTGTAATTTTCTAGTCTCTTTCTGGTCTCTCTCTCTGGTCTCTCTCTGGTCTCTCTTAGGTCTCTCTGCTCTCTCTCTCTGGTCTCTCTGCTCTCTCTCTCTGGTCTCTCTTAGGTCTCTCTCTCGTCTCTCTGGTCTCTCTCTGGTCTCTCTTGGTCTTCCTCCGCTCTCTCTCTGCTCTCTCTCTCTGGTCTCTCTTGGTCTCCTCCGCTCTCTGGTTTCTCTCTGGTCTCTCTTAGGTCTCTTCTGGTCTCTCTCTGGTCTCTCTCTCTCTCTGCTCTCTCTGCTGCTCTCTCTCTCTGGTCCCTCTCTGGTCTCTCTGGTCTCTCTCTGGTCTCTCTCTCTGGTCTCTCTCCTCTCTGCTCTCTCTGCTGTCTCTGCTCTCTTTCCTCTCTCTCTGGTCTCTGGTCTCTCTCTGGTCTCTCTGGTCTCTCTCTCTCTGGTCTCTCTCTCTCTGGTCTCTCTCTCTGGTCTCTCTCTCTCTGGTCTCTCTGCTGTCTCTGCTCTCTCTCTCTCTGGTCTCTCTCTGCTGTCTCTGCTCTCTCTCTGTTCTTTCTCTCCTCTCTCTCTCTCTGGTCTCTCTCTCCTCTCTCTCTCTGCTCTCTCTCGTCTCTCTCTGCTCTCTCTCTGGTCTCTCTCTCTCTGGTCTCTCTCTGCTGTCTCTGGTCTCTCTCTGTTCTTTCTCTCCTCTCTCTGCTCTCTCTCTCCTGGCTCTGTCTCTCCTGCTGATTCTCCACACCTCTCCTCTGGTTGGTTGTTTTTCCCCAGCCTCCCGTAGACTGCATACCCCAGCCGACCAGGACAGAGCACTATTTATTGATGTACAGATAATAATGAAAGTATTATGTAAAAGAAACCCCTTTTTATGGAGCGCACTTTGAACCACGCCTCCCAGAGACGCACGCCGCCTTTACTCTGGTCTACTACTTCCACCTGGGTTTCTCACCTGGTTTCTCACCTGGTTTTTCCCCACAGAGACACTCCCTTCTGGACCAAAGCTTGAATTTTCCCGCGTCATTCCATTTTCATTTTAAAGTGTTTTTTTTTTTTTCTGTAAAAGCCAAATTTGAATATTGGCAGTTATAGCTAGTTAGACTGTGACATCACCACCGTGTGACATCACCACCGTGTGACGCTGTGGTGATGTCACACGGCGGTGATGTCATCTTTAGCTCCCTGTGGTTTTAAACACATTTTAAATCTTTTCTTCAAACTGCTTATTTTTCGATGCAAAACAATCATGAATATTTGCTGAGCTCTTAAAATGTGGCAGTTCTGAGCCAGGGGTGTCCAAACTAAAGCCTCCCTGTCCTGTGATCATCCAGCCAGCTTCAGCTCCTGCAGCACTCTTCCCGTTTGTGTTTGATCCCGTCACAAAATCATGTCCACGGCTCAAATGCAGCGGCCGCGAGATCATTCAGCCAACTCTAGCATAGAGCGCTGTGTAGACACTGTTAATGTAGCCACAGCTGCCCTGGGGCACACTGACAGGAGAGAGACCCCTCCCACCACCACCAACCGTTCACACACACTCCAGACTCGTTCTAATGCGGGGGGGAAGTGTCTTGCCTAAGGACACGTTGCCACCTGGTGTTCCCAGAGGTCTCCCATCACAGTACTAACCAGGCCCTGCCCTGCTTAGCTTCAGAGGTCTGACTGGGTCTGGCTTTCACCTGCAGGGGGCGCCACAGTACCAGACCTGACATCAAACCTCATTTTTACATTTTATATTTAGTTTTCTACTCTCTGGGGAAGGAAAGAGACTAGAAAGTTTGGACACCCCTGGTCTGACGGGTCATGTGACGACGGGTCATGTGACGACGGGTCATGTGACGACGGGTCATGTGACGACGGGTCATGTGACGACGGGTCATGTGACGACGGGTCATGTGACGACGGGTCATGTGACTGTAGGTCATGTGACTGTAGGTCATGTGACGACGGGTCATGTGACGACGGGTCATGTGACGATGGGTCATGTGACGACGGGTCATGTGACTGTAGGTCATGTGACGACGGGTCATGTGACGACGGGTCATGTGACTGTAGGTCATGTGACGACGGGTCATGTGACGACGGGTCATGTGACGGTAGGTCATGTGACGATGGGTCATGTGACGACGGGTCATGTGACGGTAGGTCATGTGACGACGGGTCATGTGACGGTAGGTCATGTGACGATGGGTCATGTGACGACGGGTCATGTGACTGTCTGAGGTTGATAGTCCGCTCCTGGTTCAGACATTCCCGCCCTGATGAATGCACATGTACAAACGCTGGTTTTATAGAGACTTTCGGAGATTTTGATTTTTTCTCTTTAGGTTCACACTGGATTAAAAAATGAGATAATCCTGAGTTCAGCTGCGACCGCAGACTCTGGGATTCTGTTACCTTTGGATTTTAATTTTTAATTTATTACAATAATAAACAGAACAACTATGAATTAACCCCGAGTCTGCTGCTCTGATTTTACTTTGCTCCATTACACTGGAGACCCAGGTCTGAGGCTGAAGACCCAGGACTGAGGCTGTAGACCCAGGACTGAGGCTGTAGACCCAGGACTGAGGCTGTAGACCCAGGACTGAGGCCGTAGACCCAGGACTGAGGCTGTAGACCCAGGACTGAGGCTGTAGACCCAGGACTGAGGCTGTAGACCCAGGACTGAGGCTGTAGACCCAGGACTGAGGCTGTAGACCCAGGACTGAGGATCTAGACCCAGGACTGAGGCTGTAGACCCCAGGACTGAGACTGTAGACCCAGGACTGAGGCTGTAGACCCAGGACTGAGGCTGTAGACCCAGGACTGAGGCCGTAGACCCAGGACTGAGGCTGTAGACCCAGGACTGAGGCTGTAGACCCAGGACTGAGGCCGTAGACCCCAGGACTGAGGCCGTAGACCCAGGACTGAGGCTGTAGACCCAGGACTGAGGCCGTAGACCCAGGACTGAGGCTGTGAACCCAGGACTGAGGCCGTGGACCCAGGACTGAGGCTGTAGACCCAGGACTGAGACTATAGACCCAGGACTGAGACTGTAGACCCAGGACTGAGACTGTAGATCATAGATTTTAATGTAAATTTTAAATACTTTTTGAACTATTTATAAGTCCAAATCCCGGTGTTTTTGAACAGTCAGAAATCGCACTTGGATTAAAGAACTACAGACGTGTTTTGTTTTGTAATTTGTTGTTTTTGTCAATAAACGATCATTATTGAAAAAGTAGGCTCCTCGCGCGACGCCTGATCAAAAATAATGTTGGTTGCGTCTGAAATCATACAAAGTACCTCCGTTTATCCTGAATCTGTGAGAAGAGAAGCAGCTGCAGCTTTGAACTGAGTTATTTTAAGCATCTACGTAACAAAATAGCACCTCACAATTTAACAAAACAGACTGTCATCAGAAAAATACAATTCCTACTTTTTCCAAATTCCTGCATGTATTTGCAGTCAGGCGTTTCTGAGGGTGCCCGTGGTCCTTCAGCGTCAGGACCCAGAACGAGCCGGTCCAAGATGGCGTCGCTCGGAGCCTGAGGTCTGAAGGTGAGAGAGAGATGTGTCTTTAACGGGGTTTTATTGACGTCACACAGACGCCGTGATGACGTAGACACGGCTTAAATGTGGGACTTTGGCGCA